>JALIZH010029708.1:0-29939 GCA_030522465.1 Rhipicephalus appendiculatus | reverse complement strand
TCTATCTATCTCGCCGCCTACGACTGGGTGCTCTCGTGATTACCTCCTTAACTTGGGGTAAAGCAAAAGTTGGCATACACTGTAAAAAATTTTTTCCTGAAAAAAACAGAAATTTTCTGGCAGCTGGCCTGCCAGAAAATTTCTGTTTGCTTCTGTTTTCTGTTTTTATGCTTTCCGTATTTTTACATAGCTCTTCTGTTCCTGCTAACAGAAAATTTCAGTTTTTTTTTGTTTACACTTTGTTTTTAGTCCCGAAAATTTCGGTAATTTTGCATAATTTTTCTGTTCTCAGTAACAGAAAATTTTTGTCATTTCGCTGGTTTTTTCTGTTATCAGTAACAGAACGTTTTTGTGATTTCGCATAATTTTTTTGTTATCAGTTACAGAAAACTTTTGTTACTTTAAATAAACTTTTCTGTTCTGACTAACAGCGAGTTTCTGTAATATTACTACACTTCTGTATTTGCAGTACAGAAATCTTTTGTGATTTCAAAAGTCATTTGTTTTTAGTACAGAAAGTATCTGTAAATACAATAAGTTTTTTGTTCTATAGGTAACAAGAAATTTTAGAAATTGTATTTCTCTTCGCATGCAGCAACGTCAGTTTCCTAATATTCCGTAATGTTATAGGTTATGCAAAATTAAAATGTTTGTGGTGGAAGAACAGAAAATCTCGAAAGGACTATTTTTTTGCATCTGCACTTTCCCCTTTATATAGCGTGTATGCTCTCTCGGAAATTCGTTAATTCAGTACATCATAGAGTGAAATGCAAACACGTTTATTGAAGTAGACCATAAAAGTTCAGGCACTTGCGAACGTGCGGATCTTGGAGAACGAGAGATTTGTGCCATGTGGGGCGAGGCATTTGGTACGCGACAAACAAAACGAAACAGAAAAACTGGCTGTTAGGGCTGTTTTGGCACATTTGTGGCATATGCCCTCACTATCACAAGGGACCCAGATGCAGGCATCAATCAGAAAAACCGAGCGAGTTGGCCGGCACGGATGGTCAAAAGTTGGTCAGAAGTCGTAGTCCTTGAGGGTGCTAATCAATGAAGCCACTTTCGGGTTCAGGTTGTGTTGTTTCCCACGTGTCCGCTCAACCTTTGCGCCCCTTCCGGGATTGATAGTGGCAATTGACCTAAAAAGAAGAGGCTTGTGCTTAGCAGTGCAGAAGTACCAGAATATTGTTAGATACGGTGTAAC
Source organism: Rhipicephalus appendiculatus (assembly GCA_030522465.1). Taxonomy (NCBI): domain Eukaryota; kingdom Metazoa; phylum Arthropoda; class Arachnida; order Ixodida; family Ixodidae; genus Rhipicephalus; species Rhipicephalus appendiculatus. Next base: position 28,732 of record JALIZH010029708.1, on the reverse strand, counting down.
TACAAAGAAACCCACTTGCTCTTCATTAAGAATATACCTTTCTGCATACATGGATCTTTCCTTTTAATTAACTTCACTTTAAATAAGATATCGCCACATCAGTGTAAAATTAAGCTCCTAACCTTTCTAGCACTAAAGATTGAATTTGAAGCTTCTAATGTCTATGCACTGACTGCCAGTATACTTGCGTTTCTCGCAACCAGTATACCTTAAAACAGGAAGGATATCATTAAACAGATCGCGGTTCAATGCTAGTAATTTTGTTCCAAAATGCTTTGTTTTCCTTTTAACCAAATGAAGCCATCTCAATAAATGAAGGCAGTTTATGTGACCAATGTAACAAATTAAAAAAAAAATGTTATCGGAAAGCTAGAGTTATTGGCTAAAGTACCGTGTCGTACTGTGTCAAAGATTTAGCTTCATTCTCACCTCTGCGTGAACTCCAAGGTGAGACTTGTCTCTTTTGGGTAGGCAACGTTGAATGCGAAGTGTGCCAGGAATAACACTTTGAACGCCTCTCTCGGACTCGATGCGTGCATTAGAGGAACGTTGTCAATGCAAACGGTGAAGGACTTCGCTGTTAGGAAACCACCACCTGCAAGTTGAAAATTTAGGTTTAAAACTTACTCACGTTTAGATGGAGAGAATAGCATACCTTTAGCAAATATGAAAGGCCAACTTGGCATTTCTTCAAGGTCATCATCACAGGTGGATTCCTTGAATAAAGAAACGAGTATTGATCGAATGATTCTTTAGTACCCTGTAAAAACTAGGAAAGCAAAGATACTTTTGTCCACAAATTCTGTCTAAAAGGTTTACACTGTCAGCTCCTAAAATGTTCAACTGAAGTATACGTGCATTGGCAAAGTATGGGCTGCTTTTTCAAGAGTTGGACGCATGACAAAATGTAACCAATTACAATTATTTTTGAATTCATCACATTTTCCAGTTAATCCATTGAATAATTAACAAAAAATGCTGAAACATAATGGAATACTTCTACTTCTGAAACATAATGGAAAGCAGAGAGAGTTGCGTTAGCGCTGCCGCATATGCTGCACCGAGACATTTCTGTAAACAGACAAAACCACAATGGCTATGAGAAACAGGATTGTCCCAAGGAAACCTAAAATGTGAAGCTAGAAAATCAGGGTACCAAGTGGTTCTAATACTCGAAATGTCTTAAAATGCGCAGATATTTGCAAACAAGAAATAATTTAAAGGAACATGAGGCAAAAATACAATTTGTTAACGCATGATGTTTGCACATATTTACACTGCGTACTATCATACACTTTGAACGCCACAACCACGCTTAACAAAAATCACAAAGCAAGAAAGAATATAAAAAAAATCAACAAGCCATTCTCAGGCTATATTAACACCGAATCCCTTGATCTAAGTGGATCTCAAATTGTGCTTTTGAAAGCGCTGGTCTGCACCTGCGACAGTTTGCGCCACTTTTAGTGTACAGTCGAACCCGAATATATCGAACTAGACGAAGATGGTAAATGGTTCTACATAAAAGTAATCAGATATACGAAATTATGCTCCGAATAAAACCTGAGCACGTCTCTGACAAACGTATACTCTTGCAAAACAAGCACGTCTCTGACAAACGTCTACTCTTGCAAAACACAGGAGATTGCCGATTGGCGTATCCAAAAGCAGCAACTTCAACAAGCACCCGACGGTGATAAATGATTTATTTTATTAGAAAAAACGCGAACAGCTCAACGAGGATCCACTGGCCGCACACATGAAATGCACAAGAAGGAAGAAGCACTGAATAAAAAAAAAACAGGTTGTTGCCGAGAAAGAGATGCTCTGTTGTCACAAGTAAGCGCTTACACCAGGTTCAACATTGACCGTCAAACCACGGCGCCGGTACTTTCTACGGAGCGCATTCATCAAAGGGCGCCAAATCTTCCAAGCACCCACCCTCACCACACGCCGGAAAAACGCGTGCAAGAACAGGTAGCCGTCAAACCACGGCGCCGGTACCTTCCACGGAGCGCATTCATCAAAGGCCGCGAAATCTTCGAAGCAGCCACCCTCACCCCACGCCGGAAAAACGCGTGCAAGAACTAGTAGAACTCGCTGTCGGGCTAGTTGGTGCATATCTGAATTCAATAGTCAATTCCGCGCCAAATTTACGACCACACAAGAGAAGAAACACATAGACAGGACGGGCGCTCATAGACAGGACGGGCGCTCAACGCGCGTGCAAGAACAGCCAGCGTGCTTCAAACAAGCAAGCGCTTCAACCAAATTTGACATCGAGCGTCAAACCACGGCGCCGATACCTTCCACGGAGCGCATTCATCAAAGGCCGCCAAATCTTCGAAGCAGCCACCCTCACCCCACGCCGGAAAAACGCGTGCAAGAACAGCCAGCGTGCTTCAAACAAGCAAGCGCTTCAACCAAATTTGACATCGAGCGTCAAACCACGGCGCCGATACCTTCCACGGAGCTCGCATTCATCAACGGCCGCCACCTCTTCGAAGAACCCACCCTCACCCCACGCCGGAAAAACGCGTGCAAGAACAGCCAGCGTGCTTCAAACAAGCAAACGCTTCAACCAAATTTGACATCGAGCGTCAAACCACGGCGCCGATACCTTCCACGGAGCTCGCATTCATCAACGGCCGCCACCTCTTCGAAGAACCCACCCTCACCCCACGCCGGAAAAACGCGTGCAAGAACAGCCAGCGTGCTTCAAACAAGCAAACGCTTCAACCAAATTTGACATCGAGCGTCAAACCACGGCGCCGATACCTTCCACGGAGCTCGCATTCATCAACGGCCGCCACCTCTTCGAAGAGCCCACCCTCACCCCACGCCGGAAAAACGCGTGCAAGAACAGCCAGCGTGCTTCAAACAAGCAAGCGCTTCAACCAAATTTGACATCGAGCGTCAAACCACGGCGCCGATACCTTCCACGGAGCTCGCATTCATCAACGGCCGCCACCTCTTCGAAGCACCCACCCTCACCCCACGCCGGAAAAACGCGTGCAAGAACAGCCAGCGTGCTTCAAACAAGCAAACGCTTCAACCAAATTTGACATCGAGCGTCAAACCACGGCGCCGATACCTTCCACGGAGCTCGCATTCATCAACGGCCGCCACCTCTTCGAAGAACCCACCCTCACCCCACGCCGGAAAAACGCGTGCAAGAACAGCCAACGTGCTTAAAACAAGCAAGCGCTTCAACCAAATTTGACATCGAGCGTCAAACCACGGCGCCGATACCTTCCACGGAGCTCGCATTCATCAACGGCCGCCACCTCTTCGAAGCACCCACCCTCACCCCACGCCGGAAAAACGCGTGCAAGAACAGCCAGCGTGCTTCAAACAAGCAAACGCTTCAACCAAATTTGACATCGAGCGTCAAACCACGGCGCCGATACCTTCCACGGAGCTCGCATTCATCAACGGCCGCCACCTCTTCGAAGCACCCACCCTCACCCCACGCCGGAAAAACGCGTGCAAGAACAGCCAGCGTGCTTCAAACAAGCAAACGCTTCAACCAAATTTGACATCGAGCGTCAAACCACGGCGCCGATACCTTCCACGGAGCTCGCATTCATCAACGGCCGCCACCTCTTCGAAGCACCCACCCTCACCCCACGCCGGAAAAACGCGTGCAAGAACAGCCAGCGTGCTTCAAACAAGCAAACGCTTCAACCAAATTTGACATCGAGCGTCAAACCACGGCGCCGATACCTTCCACGGAGCTCGCATTCATCAACGGCCGCCACCTCTTCGAAGCACCCACCCTCACCCCACGCCGGAAAAACGCGTGCAAGAACAGCCAGCGTGCTTCAAACAAGCAAGCGCTTCAACCAAATTTGACATCGAGCGTCAAACCACGGCGCCGATACCTTCCACGGAGCTCGCATTCATCAACGGCCGCCACCTCTTCGAAGCACCCACCCTCACCCCACGCCGGAAAAACGCGTGCAAGAACAGCCAGCGTGCTTCAAACAAGCAAACGCTTCAACCAAATTTGACATCGAGCGTCAAACCACGGCGCCGATACCTTCCACGGAGCTCGCATTCATCAACGGCCGCCACCTCTTCGAAGAACCCACCCTCACCCCACGCCGGAAAAACGCGTGCAAGAACAGCCAACGTGCTTAAAACAAGCAAGCGCTTCAACCAAATTTGACATCGAGCGTCAAACCACGGCGCCGATACCTTCCACGGAGCTCGCATTCATCAACGGCCGCCACCTCTTCGAAGCACCCACCCTCACCCCACGCCGGAAAAACGCGTGCAAGAACAGCCAGCGTGCTTCAAACAAGCAAACGCTTCAACCAAATTTGACATCGAGCGTCAAACCACGGCGCCGATACCTTCCACGGAGCTCGCATTCATCAAAGGCCGCCACCTCTTCGAAGAACCCACCCTCACCCCATGCCGGAAAAACGCGTGCAAGAACAGCCAGCGTGCTTCAAACAAGCAAACGCTTCAACCAAATTTGACATCGAGCGTCAAACCACGGCGCCGATACCTTCCACGGAGCTCGCATTCATCAACGGCCGCCACCTCTTCGAAGCACCCACCCTCACCCCACGCCGGAAAAACGCGTGCAAGAACAGCCAGCGTGCTTCAAACAAGCAAGCGCTTGCGCAAAGCCTCGAAAGTTCTAGAATGCTTGGCGTGACGCCGTCTCAAACGAGACTGCTTTCAGCGGTGCGTCTGCCGACGACGCGGAACTGGTTTTACAGTCCTTCCGAAGCCGCTGCTGTATTGCGAATAGATAAGTCATGTCCAACTATCCCGAACCCTGGCGAGAACCAATAAGCGCGCTGAGACATTTGGGTCGGCCAGTCAAAAAAGAAGCTAGTGAGCTAGAAGTGAGAAGACTGTGGCGCTGACGAGGAATGATCTGTCGGTAGGCATACGTACACTGAATTAGCGTAATGTTCAAAAAATAAAGGTAAGAAAAATAACTAGAGGAATGAAAGACAGGCGTTACACCTCAGTACGCTGCGCGTGCGCGGACTTCATGCACGTGTAGTGCAGTGCACTTAACGGCTTTCGGGGTGTCGCCGTGTTCAATATATCATATGTTCAATCTATCGAAGCCCAACACATCAGTGTGATTTTACAACTGTTCAACATACACAACAATTATAGTGGCCCGATATATGCGGGTTCAACTGAATTTTTTCGCTAAATACTGTTCATGCAGATGAGGATACACAATCAATGCGGTAATATGGAACGCGTCGAGGCATTCCTCATAAGAGACACTGCATTGCGTCACTTTTTTAAATGCTTATATTATCGAACAGAATCTCTAACGATACCATTCAAGACATTAGCGTTGCGGTGTTAAGGGCCCTTTATAATCCTACGCAAAGTCGACGCGCGCGCATGTTCGGTATGCAGCCGCGACTGCGACCTGCTGCATTCCGCGCCGGCGACATCACCCAGAGACGCTGACGCCACCGCGTCTGCGTCTCTTCGTTCTCCGTGACGAAGTGGCGCCAGGCGTGCTCAAATGCGCGTGCGTCAAGGCAACGAGCGCGGCCGGCGCGGCGCGCAAGTGGGAAAATATAGGGAATATGAGTGCTTGGTTTTCGCGTCAACGTAACAGGACGAACCTGACGTCGCCAACTCCCGGTGACGCTGGCTGAAGCGAATGCGGGCCCTTACAACGAGTCCATTACACCGGAAAAGAAAAATTAAAAACCATGCTTCATAGGCGGCTAAGGACACGCGTGATCGACACAAATGGGGCTCCTACAATGCCACATGGCGCGAGCACAATTTTTTGAATGCAACGTTAGCGGTGCACCAGCATCGGCGCGCCTCAACTGGTTCTTTACAGATGAGACAACGGTAAAAAATTGCCGTGTGACGCAATCTCACGCACTGAATGCCTCAACTGAGCTCGTACGATAGTAAGCCTATGCTCTACGCGGTAACAGCAAAGCACGCTGCGCAGATCGTGGGACCCGCTCGCCACATTTCAAATGACAATACTGCTCTGATTACACATCCTGCCAGTATTTACACCACCTGCCGCACGGCTAAGCGCAGCCGCACAGCTAAATACGATGCACTCTAGCAACCAACGTTTCTAGAACCTTTGTTCTCGAAACATTGCTAGCTGTGTATGGCTACGCGAACCACCGTCATCGAGCGCTAAAGCAACAACGTTATCACGTAATAGCACTTCAAGTACACAAAATATAGTTCTGTAATTACATAAACCTATAACGAAACTCTCACTCACCTGATAGGGGAACTGTATCAAAGCGCAGCAGTTTAATGGCACCAGACCTCCGACGAGGAAACAACAAAGCTCGTCAGTTGGGCCCATCCGCAAAGAAGAAACTATGCCAATAGAGGAAGCGCGCACTGAAGCGCGCCAAAAGCAAGGACCGCAGCACCTACTAATACGCATTTTACTTGGAACAAAATTAATTGCTACCGTTCGCTTGCTCCCTAAAATATAAGTAATTTAATGCTTGGTGAAGTGTATTTTTTATAGTTGTTTTTCATGTGATAAAAGACACGTGACCGATCGTCTGTAGAACGCCAACATCAAAAACAGAAATTCTCTGTTTTTTTTCAGAAATGTATTTCTGTTACCAACGAAAAACAGAACTTTTCTGTGTGACCACAGACTTTTTCTGTAAAGAAGTTTGTACTTTTCAATATATTTTTTACAGTGTAACAGGCTTCGACGAATACGTCTGGCTGGTCATGACATGAGTAACGTGAAAATCCCGTTGCGTACGTCGTCAAACACTTTTCTCCAGACTCATGTGGCACATACCCGTGTACCACGGGCTGCGGTGTGCGGATATGCGCCACAGGTGATTGACAGCGCAGCGTTAAAAAAAACGCCAGGCCTGCGCGGAACACGCAGCACAGTCACAGCGAAAGCTGGAAGAGCGGCCTTTCTAGAGCCTTTTTTAAACACTCTTGGGGCAACTACTACAAGAACACTTGCGTGGTACCCACTGTGGCATAAATCATCGTAATTTTTGTCTAGTGAGGAAGTGTCCACTGTGCCATTATTCGTCATTCTTTGGAAAAGCGCGGTACCAGCTACACATTTGTAACGCCTTATGTGCACTTCTTGATGCTGTGGCTGACGACGATGCAGAATTATGCCTAAGGCTTTTGTAATGGGTTGGAGCATTGAACGACCCACTCGTTACGCAATTAGCATTGCGTGACGCCTGGTTATTACTCTGCTGTTCTAAACCACTTTATTACACATGTTAACGCGATTCTTTACCCGACATGAAGCCTGAATAGGGTTAGTTTGAAACGCAGTTTCAAGCACCGGCATGGCAGCCCAGCCCTCTGCGTGGCAGAGTGCTGGGCTGCCACGCAGAGGGCCCGGGTTCGATTCCTATTCTGTCATAGGTATTTTTTATTTATTTAGTTTTTTATTTCGAGCGATAGGGGTTACGGACACCGGCCGCGGCGGCGGCGGACAACTACGGCGCAAAAACGGCCCTTGTTGTGATCCCATGACAGCTTTCGCTGTAAAACTGACATCGACAGCGCTGACACGACGAATGCAAAGAATTAATATCAGGTTCCCAGCAGGAATCGAACCCAAGCATTCTGCATGGTAGTCAAATATCCTACTACAGAGCGACGCCAGTTCTCGGAACTGCTTTGCAAAAAGACCCAATGCATGTGTAATGTTGGTAAAACGTTGATTGTGGTTGCAGTGCTGGCTATCAAATTTTATAAAGATTGCATGTATTCTCCTATAATACAAGCGGCCGTCGGGTTAACGTCAGTTGTATACTTAAGCGCCATCCACTGAAGTTCGTCTACGTAGCATTGTCCGGGGCTACCATCCTCCCAAGCACAAGCGCTACACTTGTGGTGTTTGTAATACCCATGTTGCTGTTGGTAATACCCACTAGGTGGTATCGAGGCATCGGCAGCCTCGATGCCACCTAGTTCTGTGTGAGCTGGGCTCCCCTTCTACACAGACGCATCCGTGTAGAAGACTCCAAGACGGGACCCATTGTGTCCTTGCACGGCTGTAACCCGCGCAGTTTGCCTGCCTTTGTGAGTCTCCTTAGCCATGTTTTGGTGTAGAGGCTGGATAACCAACGCACCACGCCAGCCCTCTGGGATCGTGGTCCGCTCTTCTGCCTGATAGGTGTAGGAGATATGGAGGTGGTGTAAGAGACATCTTCCCAACGTGCGACTTGGTAAGCCGCAGGTACTGGTTGTTGAGATAGGCCTCTGAGTTCCCCGTACGTGTTCGTCATGCCGAAATCTGCAACACGCGGGTTAGACGTCGAGATTGGGAGGTCGAGGGCGTGCTTGTATATCTTGTGGAGAATGCCTTCGATCGTGTTCGCATCACATTTGCGCATACGTAGGTAGGGCGTCGAATACAGGGTTCAACTGGTCACGAAAGCGTTGGCGAGGCGCAGAGCATCGCGGCTTCTGAGACCCCCTCGTTTGTTCGAGACCCGACGGACCATGCGGCCCACCTGATCCCCGACCGTAGGTAACTTGCGTAGGGTTGTATCGACTTTCCGGCTCGTCTGTATGAAGAGCTCCAAGACGCGGATGTCTTCGCGTTCCGGGATTGCCCGGTGCGCAAGGAAAGTGCGATGTGTGTCGTGTCTTTTGGTTTGGGGTGAAGATGCACATACTCCGATTTTGTTGGCGAACATTCGAGGCCGCAGCGGCGGGCGTAGTGATCCATGACCGATGCTGCTTGCTGCAGGCTGGCCTCAATGCTGCCAAGGGAACCCTGGGTTGCTCACAGCGTGATATCGTCGGTGCCCACGGAAGTCGCGTGGAATATTCGTGAACATGAGCGCGGCCCGATATAAGCGGGCGACGACGGAGAGTCAGGCGGTCAGCGAAGAAGGGACAAAAGAGTCATGTAACGGGCCGGCGACGGAGGAACAACAACAACCAGCGCTGAAGTCTCCGCGGGTGTTTCCTCGAAGTGGAACATTCGGGACATATTTCTAGAACTTGTGGACTGGACATGATTGGCGAATAATTCAAGACCATAAATGTTCTTAAGATTTTGTAATGCATGAGATTGCATTTGTAGCGCGATTGTTTTGATTGTTCCCGTTGTCCTAATCATCATCTGAGTTATATAGTGAACTGGCTGGCCGAGTGTGCATGGATCTACATCTCTATGTAATGATTGCACTGCCTTAACTAAGAACGTGTTTGCGTTGTCAACTCTTGGCACTGACTCGGTCTTGTGACCACAACCGGCGTTCGCGGGCGCACTAAAAGCACCCAATAATCATAAGCGTGTGCAGGGTTCCCCTTCAGGGGGGCGACGGCTCGTCGCAGCGCCCCCCTTCCCTATTAAGTCAATGTATGGGGCAGACTTTGCGCCCCCCCCCTTCTTAGGTGACTAGGGGGGGGCGGCCGCCCCCCCCCCCCCCCCCCCTGCCCTCCTCGTGCGCGCGCCTGTGCCAATAATTGTCCGCGCTTTCGTGGTGCGTTTCGGGAGGCCGATACGCCAGCCCCTGGAATCTCCCAGGCGATTGCCTTCCCATTTACGGGATTTCTGACATGTATGCTCTTTGTCCCTTTTTTGTTGTCGTTTTATTTACTGCCTGTAAACAACTATTGGTGTCAATTATTCCTGTGTTCGTGGAAACAAAATAAAAAAGTTATTTTGTGACCTTGTAACCACATCGCTGTAACCGGCTCTGCCAGGCCTAGTCGCACAAGTCTTCGGTGACTTAGGCTGGCCCTTTCTGCGTACTTCTTATGGAAGTGTACAATGAATTATTATTATTATTATTAATATTAATTTTATTATTTGTTGAGTTGTGTGTGTGTGTTTTTCTTAGCACGATGCATCAAGCACTTACATGACGTACCAGTCAAATTAGAGTCACGACATTTCAAAAACAAAACAGCCTGAGACATATAATATCAGTTTCGTTTTAACTTATACAGTTTAGAATAATAGAGGAGATGGCAAAAGAAACTCCACATATGACAAAAAATTTCAAGTATGAAAGAGAGACTCGGAGCTTTGTGTGACGCATATACAATTCTCAGTAGCGTTATAACGTAGTAATGAAGTTACCTCACGACAAAGCATTACCTAGGGAAATTCCCCAGCATTCAATATACGTACAAGACGAAGAAAATATGAAGAAGAAATGCTTGCTGGTTGCGGCGTCGCTCTTGTTCCTGTTGAGCGCGTGAACTTGCACGAGCAGTGGCTTCCCATTCCTGCGAACATTTCGGTCCTGGAATTCTGGCTGCCTGTTGTTCTCTGCGTCCAGCGAGCGTCGATGGCCGTGGCCTGCTTTGAAGCTGCTCCGTCGCCGTGACGCTCGATATGACAGTGGCCACCATCTCCTGGGACGTGTCGGCGCTAACCGACAGCGGCATGGCCCCTGTGGAATCGCACAAGAGTCTCTTCGGCGCCGCATCTGCCTTGCACACCCTGCTCACCGTCAAGGTACCGCGGAAGGATTGCGCCCCGAGAGTCCCCTCAAGGATTGCCCTGTCAAGTGGACCGCAGGCAGCGCTCAAGGCGTACCTGACGGGTGCCATGGGCAATCTACGGCTGGGATCTCAAGGTAACAGAGGACGTGAGCGCTGCGAGGGCCACTCTCGAACGGGTGCCTTCGACGCCGCATCGGTCGACGCCTCCCTGCTCACCATCAATGCACCACTAAGGATGCTCCGCAGCGCGGGCGTTGCCTTTTGGGTTACGATGCTGCCTCATGGACCGCAGGCAGGAAAGAACTCACTGTCCGGCACCGTGGCCCACCCTTGTTCAAGATTAACTTCTTCCAGGGCCACACGAAGCTCATCTTGTGCCCGCTGATGGCAGCAGTGACGTATGTAAACAACAACTGGGCGTTCCGTATGTATGTGCTTGAGACACTCCACAACGGCTGCCCACCCGAACTCTGCGGTGAAACGGGACGCCAACGCGAGCGCTGCAAACGTCTGATCGGCTCTGTCTCTCGTGGTGAACGCAGCGGCATGCCGGCGCAGAGCGCGCCTCAGCCTGTGCGAAGGCATGCCCGAACGCTTATGCTCTCGGATTTAGACCCACGATCTCCCACTACGGAGATTTCCAGAACGCCAATGCACGTGTTGTATCCATGACAACCCATGATATCGGACGGTTCAACAAGATACGTAGAGATCGACCCAAGGTCACCTACAACTCCATTCCGGCGATTCTCTTAGGGTAAATAATCTTGAATTGGAAATAAATTGCATATATTCTATTGCGTATCAAAAGTGTTTGTTTTATATTTATAATTCTTAGTAGTCAGCGTAATACAAATTAAGGCAGCTTATCATTAGTGGTGCCACGGCTGAAGGAACTGCGGAGCTGGGCGGCCTTTCTTGTTTCTCTTTTAAATGTGAAGCATTTCTTAGCGAACGGCAGGCACTTGAGCGCTCCTATCTCCGTATCATTTGTATAGCCGCCAACGTCTGGGGGCTTTCATGATCACCTGCTTAAATTGCGGTAGACAAAAATTGGCATGGCGGGGTAGCAAGGTTTGACGAATACGTCTAGCTGCCCATGAAATGAATAACGTGAAAATCTCGTTGCTTACGTCGTGAAATACTTTTCTCCACAGACATGTGTCACATACCCGTGTACCACGGGCCGAAGTGTGCGGATATGCGCCACAGGTGATTTACAGCGGAGCGTTAGGAAAAACTGACATCGGCAGCACTGACCCGACGAATGCAAAGAATTAATATCAGGGTACCAGGAGGAATCGAACCCAAGCATGCTGCGTGGTAATCAAATATCCTACCACAGAGCCACGCCAGGTCTCGGAACTTCTTTGGAAAAAAGACCCAACGCATGTGTAATGTTGGTGAAATGTTGACTATGGTTGCAGTGCTGGCTGTCTAATTTTATAAACATTACATATCTTCTACTGTGATACAAGCGTCCCGTCGGGCTAACGTCAATTGTATACTTAAGCGCCATCCACTGAAGTTCGTCCACGTTGCACTGCCCGGGGCTACCATCCTCGCAAGCACAAGCGCTATACTTACGGTGTTTGTAATAGCCATGTTGCTGTTTGCGTCGCTGCGCAACTGTAAACAACTGGTTATATAAAACATTTGCGACTGTTGAACATATGTCTGCGTGTACAACATTTCTACATATCGTTAGCGTCATTTTGTATGATTTCGCTCAATAAAAATTACACCACAGTCACATTCACTCCGCATGCTTCTCATAACATCGATTCTCATGGTACGTGGGATCTGCCAAATTTTATTTTTCTTTCTTTCTTCCCGTCCTTCTTTCTCTTTTGTCTAACTCTTGTCCTTCTCTCTTTCTTTTTCCTTCGTTCTCTCTTTTTCTCGTTCTATGTATGCTTGTTTTTATCTCTCTGTTTCTTGCTTTCTCTCTACTTCTTTCTGTCAATCCTTTCTCTGTCTTACTATCTCTTTCCGTTTTCTTCTGCGTCTTTCCACTGCGTTTCTCTACGCTTGCGTTTCTGCGGTAGCTCACGCCGTATTCTTATTTTCAAGGTTATTTGCGTAATATTTAGACCCACCCCATAACATAATATATCGGTCGAAAAATGAATACAGTTACTTTAGAAGTGAGATGTGCAGTATAAAAATTTAGGTAATGAAACAAAAGCGAAGTTGATACAGTAGTTAGTACTTTCTCTAGGGTCTTCATCCAAGTCAAGGTATGTGAAGCATGCAAGAAAAGAAAAGAATTTGCATGCCCAAAACTCGGCCCCTGATCAAAACAGGCCTAAAAAACATAACCTTGAGCGCACAAGCTTGATGTTTTATTGGCGGAGCTGCTTAAGCTGACCGTTAGTGCGTGCAGAGCGAAGAGAAAACTACCATAATCAGGAACCAGCTCGCGCCCTCTTCATCCTCTTCTTGATCTTCTGCTTCGCTCCCAGAACCCATGCGCCGATTTGTTCGGCGTGGGATGCGATAACTCTGATGGGCGACCGAATGAGCAGAGAGAGAGAAATAGGAGAAAGAGATAGAAAGAAATTCTTGGCGAGGCTGGATTCGAACCTTCGTACCCGCGATCCGTAGGCGAGCGCCGTAACCACTCGGCAATCCAGGCTTAGCCATGCAGCATACCAAGGGGGCGGGAAGGGCAAGTGAGTGTGATGTAATCGGCAATCTTCCTAGCGTTTGCAGATTACCACTTTTCCGCAGAAGTAAACGTGAGGAGCTGGATCGGTGGCGCAACCAGGTGAACCAGGGACATATATAAGACAAATGGCAGGAACCAAGTGCATTTACAACGGACCAAATCTCTGTTTTAGTAACGGCGCCCCAGATCACCACAGTGCTAACGTCAGTGAATCTATGCAAAGACTAAATGCTGAAAAATAAAAAGAAAGGTGTTCTACGGATGTTTCGCATAAATCGTAATGAACGTTGTCTGCTTAGGTCAGCAAAAATACGAACGGCGATACTGGGTTGAAGTCCGTGCTGTGGCGAAGACTGTATGATGTGCAAGGAATGAGGACAGTGGGATGAAGATTGGAAAGACCCCGATGTTTGACGACAAGTGCGTGACGACGAGATGGTGTGGCAGCGTCAGGTCTATCGAGACGGGGAAAAGCATAAGACCGAGTAATAATGAAGTAGTAATAATAATTTGACAAAGGCCATGAAATGGCAGTAACCGTTTGTGTTTCTTAGTCCTCATGTCAGAGCTTGCAAACATTCCCAACCGCCTGGAGCCGTCTTATTTTGAGCTGTATATGTACGTCGAACGGCTTGGATATGAGGCATGTACTGGCAAATCATTCCACCCCTTTTAAATGCGAAGTATTTCTTAGCGAACTTCGGCGACATTCAGCGTATCTATCTATCTATCTATCTATCTATCTATCTATCTATCTATCTATCTATCTATCTATCTATCTATCTATCTATCTATCTATCTATCTATCTATCTATCTATCTATCTATCTATCTATCTATCTATCTATCTATCTATCTATCTATCTATCTATCTATCTATCTATCTATCTATCTATCTATCTATCTATCTATCTATCTATCTATCTATCTATCTATCTGTTCTCCTACGACTGTGCTGTCATGGCAGTTTGGTTAATGGGCTGTATACTAAAATTGGTATGGCATAACATGACTGTATGACGAATATAAATGACTGGTCATATCATGAAAATAATGACTTACTTGTCATGAATGGCATGGTTTAGATGCCATGGCCGTGGTGCTCCAGCGGCCGATTCGTTAATTTGATAGATACCAAAATTGGTATGACGAGACATTTCTGTATGACTAACATAAATGACAGGTTGTAATCTGAAAATCATGGCGTGCATGTCGTAGCGTGACATGCATGCCATGGTGCGTTCGGGGCTCTTCCGCTAGCTTGACATGTACCAAATTTGGTATTGGGAGACGTGATTCTATATAGATTAATTACACGTGGTAAAATGACAGTCATGACATGGATTTCATGTAGAGCATGATTTACATGCTACGCTCATGGTTCGCTCACGTGAGGTTCGCTCGCTTGATATACAGCGATATTGCTGTGGCGTGACGCGACTGTATGACCAACATAAATGACAGATGGTAAATTGAAAATCATGACATCCATATCATGTACAACATGATTTACATGCCATGCTCATGGTGCGATCACGGCTGTTTCACTAGCTTGTTGCACACAAAGATTGGTATTGCTTGATGTGACTGTAGACGAACATAAATGGCAGGTGGTAATATGACAATCATAAAATCCATGTCATGTACAACATCATTTGCATGCCACGCTCAAGGCGCGCTTGCGGCCAGTTCGCGAGCTTGATATACACCAAAATTGGTATTGCGCGACGTGACTGTATAACGAACATAAATGACAGGTGATAAAATGAAAATCATGACATTCATGTCATGTACAACATGATTTACATGCCACGCTCATGGTGTGCTCCCAGCCGTCCCGCTAGCTTGATATTGACCATAGCTGTCGCACGAAGCAGAACGGCGAGAGCGCTGGATACGGGCCGTTCCGAACGTGTTGGGTGATCGAATTACTCGCGTTCTCCACATCCCGTCGCATGAGAAAGTGTGATAATGTAGGTCTCCTGTTATTGTTTTGAATAGCCTTGACGGAGAACCATGGTATACCTACACTATGAAGCTGAGCAGAGCATCTGACTGCGGTGCGCGCCGTGCAACAGTTAAATGCAGGCTGGTGACGCCCGCGATAAACATCGCGCACTCCGCGACCATCCATAATCTGAACTGGTCGTCACCAAACAGCATCGCGCACGTACGCTGTGATGGCTCAAAGTTCCGGCTTTAACTAGCAAATGCTAACACGTGCGTCATACAATTAAATCGCAAAATGTTGGTCGTGGCCGCCATATGCTTTTTCTTGCCCGTGGTCTCCGCGATTGCTGGAGCTATCTCGGAGGCCTCGGTTTTGCCTTTCGTTGTACACCGAGAAAGTGGACACGCACGTATCCCTATTTGCAGTATATACAAACGGAAGACAACCGTGAACAGAACATTCGGGGATGCGTAATAAAACAGTTCAACGCACAGGAAGCGAGAGATGGATGGAGAATGCAACTACAAAAAGGCGAAAATCGCCGGCGCCATTCCCTGCTTGCTAAAGCGTGCTTCGTACCACTGATCGTAAGATACATCGCTCGTGTATGTACTTCATCGCTTCGACATATGTGTATGCCCCCATTTAACGCATTGAGGCGTTACAGAACGCACGTCGGAGCGCTTGCCTCGAACACGATGTCATGCGATGCTCGCTTGCACAAGTGAGTTGCAGCAATCACGCCGAAATAACTGAAAAATTTTTTGCATTGTACCCGCAGTTCGCTTTGATGAGCGTCCTACTTTTCTGAAGCGAGGGCGGATTGACGGAAGAAGCTTTCCAGGTCCTTCATTTTCAGGAAACCGCGCCTCAACACCAACGAGAGAGGGGGGGGGGGTCTGTAGTGGCCTACGCACATTCGCTTGCGGACGGCTCTCTTTGCACTACCCAGTTATGGCCAGGGCGGCGATGATAGCACTGGTGGCGGCGTTTTTCGCAGCGCCGCCTGAGCAGAGTCTGACGTCTATATGGAGGAGCGTGCAGAAATGTATATATTCCCAATATTTTCAATGAACTACCTCAAGGTTTTTTCTGCTGCTTCAAAAAAGCAGTTGCAGAAATTATTGTCTCAGTTATAAAATTACTTTTGGTATGACCTACTTATATTTAACATATTGTCACAAAGGAGCGCTGGAACCACCCTCAAAAGCGCGTCAAAATACAGTGACAGCCGATCACGAGCCGCGATTCAAAGCGCCAGCAACGGTCGCTTCTCCAAAGCGGGACCCGCCTCCCCGATCGTCTACACACAGCGCACGCCTGTGAAAGCGAACACCAGGCAACATCGAAAGAGTTTCGAGAAGCCAACGAGGCAGCCACCGGAGCGCGTCCGTCTACGCCGTAGAACCTACTAGAAGGATCTAGCCCGTTCCATGGCTTTCGCTGTGCTGTGCCCACGTGAGTCGCGTGGAATATTCGTGAACCATGAGCGGGGCCCGATATAAGCGAGCGACGACGGAGAGTCAGGCGGTCAGTGAAGAAGCGGCAAAAGAGTCTTGTAACGGGCCGACGACGGAGGAACAACAGCAACCAGCGTTGAAGTCTCCGTGGGTGTTTTCCTCGAAGAGAAACATTCGGGACACATTTCAAGAATTTTTGGGGACTGGACATGATGTGAATATTTCAAGGACCATAAATGTTCTGAAGATCTTGTAATGCCGTGAGATTGCATCAGTAGCGCGATAGGTTTCATTGTTCCCGTTGTCCTAAACATTATCTGAGTTATATAGTGAACTGGCTGGCCGAGTGTCCATGTATGTATACATCTGTATGTAATTATTACTGCCTTAACTAAGAATATATTTTTTTTTGTGTTGTCAACTCTTGGCTCTGACTCGGTCTTGTGTCCACACCCGGCGTTCGCTGGCGCATTAAGAGCACCTATACCCAATAATTGTCCGTGCTTTCGTGGTGCGTTTCGGTAGGCCGATACGTCAGCCCTTGGAAGTCTCCTCAGCGATAGCCTTCCCATTTAAGGGAATGGTGACATACGTGCTCATGGTCCCTTCTTTGTTCTCGCTTTATTAAACAATTATTGGTGTCAAATTATTTGTCTGTTCGTGGGCAAAAAAAAAGAGTTATTTAGTGACCTTCTATCCACATCGCTGTAACCGGCTCTGCCGGGCTTAGTCGCAGAAGTCTTCGGAGACTTAGACAGGCCCTTTCTGCGTTCTTCTTATGGATGTGTACAATCAATTATTATTATTATTATTATTATTATTATTATTATTATTATTATTATTATTATTATTATTATTATTATTATTATTATTATTATTTAATTGCTGTACCATTAATTGCATTACTATTTTTCTTTTAGTTTCTTTCATGCCGGGTATAATTCTGTTTAAAGTTGCTGAATCCTTATCTTCACAACCTGCTGTTTAGGTAGTATTGCTCCCGCTAGTTTGATTCGAGTATCTTATTTTGCTTAAATGTAGTGTAAAAGAGTTACATGTCTTCTTTCTCTGACCATTTTACTTGGACAGGCCCTTTCTGTGTACTTCCTTATGGATGTGTACAAGTAGTTATAATAATAATAATAATAATAATAATAATAATAATAATAATAATAATAATAATAATAATAATAATAATAATAATAATAATAATAATAATAATAATAATAATAATAATAATAATTAATAAATAAATAAATAAACAAATAAATAAATAAATAAATAAATAAATAAATAAATTATTTAACGTGCCCAGGAAACAACCATAAGGTCTTTGTGCAGGCGCACGCAGAATTAAAAAAAAAACGAAAAAAATACGATACAGTGCAGACAGTCTTCAGAAAGAGACAGCAAATAAAAAAGAGCGAAAATGCATAGGAAAAAAGAAATGAACGCAAAGGGGGAAGAATAAAAAGGCAACACGAGAATCATGGAATGGGAGTGAAAAGTAATGTGGTATATACAAAACTATGCGGAAGGCTTCCTGAAAGACGGAAAAGGGAAGAATTTATACATTGTGCAAAACTATGTTAAGACAGTGCATAGCTCGGAAAAAAACAATGACTGTGGAAAGCGAAAAACATCAAGATCAAGAAAGTTAACATTATAGAGACTTTGTACTCTGTGAACGGTAGAGTGTTGGAAGAAGCTGGCAGGTACATGAAACGGTCGATTTTCTCTCTGGTTAACTTACGCGGTATTCGAAAATTAATACAACTGAGAAGAGCAAGGATATCATACCATGAACTAGCTTGTAAATAAATAACAGGTCAGGGTGATTTCGTCGGACAGCAAAGTGATGGCAACGATAATAATCCAGCAGGGTTAGGAACAAGACCCAGAGTCATTTGCCAGCAAAACAATGGTTGTAAATGCTTAGGAATTTTTTCTGGACTCGCTCAATGGCGTTACTGCTGGATTTAGCTACGCCATTCCAGATCACAGATGCATACTCAAGTTGAGGAAGACATATTGCGGTGTACAATTTGTGGAAGGCTGTAGGAGAACTGAATTCTCGAGAGATTCTGCAAACACAGCCGAGAGAACGAAGGCCGCGCATGGCAGCACGTTTAGTGTGAGCAGAAAAATTTAACGTGCTATCAAAAACAACACCAAGATCACTGATCTCATAAACCTTACATAAGGAAACGGTATTGACAGAATATGGAAAAGACACGATAGATGTTTTGCACGATATATTCATGAATTTGGTCTTTGAGGTATTCAGGGAAAGGTTATTGTCGTTACACCATTCGGAGAAAGAACGCAGATCTGAGTGCAGCAAGGCGACAGTCGTTAATTGAATGAATTTCCTTAAATATCTTGATGTCATTTCCTTAAATATCTTGATGTCATCGGCGTACAAGAGAAAAGAAGAATAACGAATTGGCAAAAGAAACATCATTAACGTAAATTAAAAATAAGAGTGGGCCTAATACCGACCCTTGAGGGACCCCACTAGTCACTTTGTACAAGGAAGACGTTTGGCCATTTACGGCAACACAACATGATCTGTTAAGCAGATAGCTATGCAGGAGATTCACAACAGACGAGTCAATATCAAAGTGTGCAAGTTTAACTAGCATCAGTGAGTGGCTGACTACGTCAAAAGGCCTTGCTAAGGTCACAGTAGACTACGTCAACCTGTCCTCTCTGAGAAATAGGTGGGGAGATCTGCGTCATGAAACTGGCAAGATTTGTGGTGGTTGAGCGGCCAGCGAGAAACCCGTGTTGATTAGGAATCAATGAATTTTTCACGCTAGAATACAATATGTTGTGAAGAGCCAGCTCAAATATATCTTTGATGTGGCACACAGTAGAGAAATCGGGCGATAATTAAAAACATCAGTTTTGGTGCCCGACTTAAATACTGGAAAAACACGCGCAGTTTTCCACCTGCTGGGAAATGTGGAAGTTTTCAGACACTTATTAAATATTGTAGTAAGTACTGGGGAAAATATACTACCATAAGCCTTTAGAATGGCGGAGGGGATGCCATCTGGCCACATGATAAGGACGGTTTCAAGCGCTCAATGCATGAACAGATGAGATTTTCATCCAGCGACAAACCACTAGATGTGCTAACTGCAATGGGCTGTTGTCCGATCTCAGTGCTAGAGTCTGAGGCCTTATAAACGGATGAGAAATGCGTGACAAAACAGTCAGCAATAGCGTGTACTTCAACACCGTTTGAGTCCAGTAGTCTGAAGGACTCCTCACTTTTACTAGACCGTTTGCGTACATACTTCCAAAACTCAGCCGGCCTGTCAGAAGCGTTTTTTTCTAATAATTCAATATATGAAGCGCGGTCCCGTTTATATAGGCGTTTAGAGAGAGTTCGAAAAAAGCTGAACTCTTTCTTCCACTCGCTGAATGAAGAAGATTTAGCCTTCTTGTGCGCGCGATCTTTATGCTTCAATGCACTTATAAGTTCAGGCGAAAACCAGTGGGGGTATTTACGTATTTTAGGTGTATACTGCGGAATAAAATCACGCATGCCGCTTAATACAAGCTCCGTAAACTGCTCAACTTGGTCATCAACATTTGGTTTGTCAGTAACATGTGACCAATCAACGGTGGACAAGTAATGATACAATCCCGCATAGTCACCTCTCATGAAAGCAAATCTGGGAGATTGGTTAATGTGACTGCTGTCGCTTGCTGTTTCGGCGCATACAGATAATCGTACGTTAAGTGGCGGGTGGAATTTGTCGAGACGAACAAGAGAGATGTCGGAGCGTGAAACTTCAACGGGTTGATCGTTTGAGAGACAGAGGTCTAAGACGTTGCCTTTGCAATTGACAACTGAGTTATGTTGCAGTAGGGAATTAAACACCAGAAAACCCAAGAGCAGGCTCCACTTTTTCTCGATGAAATGATTATAATGAGAGAAGGAAAGCGTGCCCCCACTCCAATTTCGGGCGCATTGAAATCACCAAGAACAATAATTCTGTGCCCGCTATGAGAAGATATCACACGTTCAATGGAAGACATGACATCATGAAACGAGGCAGGGGAAATGCTGGGCGGTAAATAGAAACATCCAATCAACAATTTTTCCCGGGGCTCAAGGCTTATTTCTAACCAGATCGATTCTTCGAAAGATTCCAGGTCTTTTCCGTCTTACGGATTTCAGTGAATTGTCAATGGCAATCAACACGCCACCACCCTTCTGTTGGGTTGCACTGAAATCTCGGTCACTGCGGAAGGTAGTAAAGGTTGGGGGGAAAAAAAGTCAGATGAGGGAAGGGCCCAGCCAGGTTTCAGAAATAGCAATCATGGAAAAAGAAGACGAAAGAACATTAGAGAAAAACTCATTTGTCTTGGTACGCAGACCACGAGCATTCTGGTAAAATATGTCTACGTTACACGGCACTTTCGACACTAGGCACTAGCTCAGAGGGATGAAACATCTCATCGCGCAGCACTCCACGAAAAGGCTTGAAGAGGCATCCGAGAGGCCACATCGAAGGGTCATTCAAACGTTGTAATGTCTCCGTGTCAACCTCGATGTAGAATGTAGAATATGACTGAAATTTAGTTTGAAGGCGCCGGCAAGAGATGGGAGACAGATCCATTGAAGTAATATGTTTTTTGATGTCCGCAGCAGTGGTGTCCGGGCTCAGTTTGGTAACAAAAATGGCCTTTGGCCGTTGTGGCCGTTGTGGCCGTTCAGCTACAGATATAATCGATGTCGTCATAGCTCCAAACGAGGCAGGTTTCTTCTTTCTTTCACCTTCAGGTGGAAGAGGAGCCGCAGAAGAGGCTGTCGCAGGTATCACGCTGCGTCGCTTGGACGTGGCGGCGAATTCGACGGTGAAAGGGTATTGGAGAGAGGTTGTCCAGAGTACGCAGGCGGCTTGGAAATCGCAGATCGGTCAGCGTTCTCACGCGCTGGGACCGCAGCTGCCTTCACTGGCACGGCGGCCGTGCGGCTCGTCAGCACCTCGCGCAGGAAGCGGACCTCTCCCCGAAGGGAGGCGACGACGCGGGCTTGTTGTTCAACACCACGGAAATGATCCTTGCGGAGGCGCTCGTTTTCTTCGCGTAGTTGGGATACCTCGTCGCTGAGGAACGAGATTCCCTCCAACGCGTCGAGGAGGAGGCGGCGTAGACCGGCGAGATCGCCATCCAGAGGGGAGCACGAGGGAAGGGAACCGGTTTGAGAGCTGCTATGCTCCCCACGGCAGGCCGCCGAGTCGTCTTCGCTAGGCTTACCGTGAGCATGGCTTGGATAACATAAATTGCAGCAAAATGAGCGTGATCCAGACTTCAGAAGTTGCAGCTCTTCATCAGGCCAGGTTACACACTTCGCGTGAACACGTTTACAGCAATTTTCACAGCGGAAATACTGCTGCTTACCGAAAAACGGGCAGGAGCATAGCAAGCATGCGTCCCTGCTTGGAGCCATGGTGTAATAATAATAATAATAATAATAATAATAATAATAATAATAATAATAATAATAATAATAATAATAATAATAATAATAATAATAATAATAATAATAATAATAATAATAATAATAATAATAATAATAATATATTTATTGTCATCTTAAGTAGTACACACAGATAACAGGTCTGTCAAAGCCAGCCGGTGGCTTGGAGGAATAGGCCCGGCACATCGGCAAACGATAGATGACGTACATATTGTAAAGCCTGTCACGTAAAATAGTCAGAGAAAGAAGACATGTAACTCTCTTACACTACATTTAAGCGAAATAAGATACACGAATCAAACTAGCGGGAGCAATACCACCTAAACAGCAGAATAAAGATAAGGATTCAGCAACTTTAAACAGATTATACCCGGAATGAAAGAAACTAAAAGAAAAATAGTAATGCGATTAATGGTACAGCAATTAAATAATAATAATAATAATAATAATAATAATAATAATAATAATAATAATAATAATAATAATAATAATATATTTATTGTCATCTTAAGTAGTACACACAGATAACAGGTCTGTCAAAGCCAGCCGGTGGCTTGGAGGAATAGGCCCGGCACATCGGCAAACGAGAGATGACGTACATATTGTAAAGCCTGTCACGTAAAATACTCAGAGAAAGAAGACATGTAACTCTCTTACACTACATTTAAGCGAAATAAGATACACGAATCAAACTAGCGGGAGCAATACCACCTAAACAGCAGAATAAAGATAAGGATTCAGCAACTTTAAACAGATTATACCCGGAATGAAAGAAACTAAAAGAAAAATAGTAATGCGATTAATGGTACAGCAATTAAATAATAATAATAATAATAATAATAATAATAATAATAATAATAATAATAATAATAATAATAATAATAATAATAATATATTTATTGTCATCTTAAGTAGTACACACAGATAACAGGTCTGTCAAAGCCAGCCGGTGGCTTGGAGGAATAGGCCCGGCACATCGGCAAACGAGAGATGACGTACATATTGTAAAGCCTGTCACGTAAAATACTCAGAGAAAGAAGACATGTAACTCTCTTACACTACATTTAAGCGAAATAAGATACACGAATCAAACTAGCGGGAGCAATACCACCTAAACAGCAGAATAAAGATAAGGATTCAGCAACTTTAAACAGATTATACCCGGAATGAAAGAAACTAAAAGAAAAATAGTAATGCGATTAATGGTACAGCAATTAAATAATAATAATAATAATAATAATAATAATAATAATAATAATAATAATAATAATAATAATAATATATTTATTGTCATCTTAAGTAGTACACACAGATAACAGGTCTGTCAAAGCCAGCCGGTGGCTTGGAGGAATAGGCCCGGCACATCGGCAAACGAGAGATGACGTACATATTGTAAAGCCTGTCACGTAAAATACTCAGAGAAAGAAGACATGTAACTCTCTTACACTACATTTAAGCGAAATAAGATACACGAATCAAACTAGCGGGAGCAATACCACCTAAACAGCAGAATAAAGATAATGATTCAGCAACTTTAAACAGATTATACCCGGAATGAAAGAAACTAAAAGAAAAATAGTAATGCGATTAATGGTACAGCAATTAAATAATAATAATAATAATAATAATAATAATAATAATAATAATAATAATAATAATAATAATAATAATAATAATAATAGTAATAATATATTTATTGTCATCTTAAGTAGTACACACAGATAACAGGTCTGTCAAAGTCAGCCGGTGGCTTGGAGGAATAGGCCCGGCACATCGGCAAACGAGAGATGACGTACATATTGTAAAGCCTGTCACGTAAAATAGTCAGAGAAAGAAGACATGTAACTCTCTTACACTACATTTAAGCGAAATAAGATACACGAATCAAACTAGCGGGAGCAATACCACCTAAACAGCAGAATAAAGATAAGGATTCAGCAACTTTAAACAGATTATACCCGGAATGAAAGAAACTAAAAGAAAAATAGTAATGCGATTAATGGTACAGCAATTAAATAATAATGATAATAATAATAATAATAATAATAATAATAATAATAATAATAATAATAATAATAATAATAATAATAATAATAATAATAATAATAATAATAATAATAATAATAATATATTTATTGTCATCTTAAGTAGTACACACAGATAACAGGTCTGTCAAAGCCAGCCGGTGGCTTGGAGGAATAGGCCCGGCACATCGGCAAACGAGAGATGACGTACATATTGTAAAGCCTGTCACGTAAAATAGTCAGAGAAAGAAGACATGTAACTCTCTTACACTACATTTAAGCGAAATAAGATACACGAATCAAACTAGCGGGAGCAATACCACCTAAACAGCAGAATAAAGATAAGGATTCAGCAACTTTAAACAGATTATACCCGGAATGAAAGAAACTAAAAGAAAAATAGTAATGCGATTAATGGTACAGCAATTAAATAATAATAATAATAATAATAATAATAATAATAATAATAATAATAATAATAATAATAATAATAATAATAATATATTTATTGTCATCTTAAGTAGTACACACAGATAACAGGTCTGTCAAAGCCAGCCGGTGGCTTGGAGGAATAGGCCCGGCACATCGGCAAACGAGAGATGACGTACATATTGTAAAGCCTGTCACGTAAAATAGTCAGAGAAAGAAGACATGTAACTCTCTTACACTACATTTAAGCGAAATAAGATACACGAATCAAACTAGCGGGAGCAATACCACCTAAACAGCAGAATAAAGATAAGGATTCAGCAACTTTAAACAGATTATACCCGGAATGAAAGAAACTAAAAGAAAAAATAGTAATGCGATTAATGGTACAGCAATTAAATAATAATGATAATAATAATAATAATAATAATAATAATAATAATAATAATAATATATTTATTGTCATCTTAAGTAGTACACACAGATAACAGGTCTGTCAAACCAGCCGGTGGCTTGGAGGAATAGGCCCGGCACATCGGCAAACGAGAGATGACGTACATATTGTAAAGCCTGTCACGTAAAATACTCAGAGAAAGAAGACATGTAACT
The DNA here is from genome assembly GCA_030522465.1 of Rhipicephalus appendiculatus. Classification (NCBI taxonomy): domain Eukaryota; kingdom Metazoa; phylum Arthropoda; class Arachnida; order Ixodida; family Ixodidae; genus Rhipicephalus; species Rhipicephalus appendiculatus. The sequence continues at coordinate 3,646 of JALIZH010029708.1, read as the reverse complement.
CTCTTACACTACATTTAAGCGAAATAAGATACACGAATCAAACTAGCGGGAGCAATACCACCTAAACAGCAGAATAAAGATAAGGATTCAGCAACTTTAAACAGATTATACCCGGAATGAAAGAAACTAAAAGAAAAATAGTAATGCGATTAATGGTACAGCAATTAAATAATAATAATAATAATAATAATAATAATAATAATAATAATAATAATAATAATAATAATAATAATAATATATTTATTGTCATCTTAAGTAGTACACACAGATAACAGGTCTGTCAAAGCCAGCCGGTGGCTTGGAGGAATAGGCCCGGCACATCGGCAAACGAGAGATGACGTACATATTGTAAAGCCTGTCACGTAAAATACTCAGAGAAAGAAGACATGTAACTCTCTTACACTACATTTAAGCGAAATAAGATACACGAATCAAACTAGCGGGAGCAATACCACCTAAACAGCAGAATAAAGATAAGGATTCAGCAACTTTAAACAGATTATACCCGGAATGAAAGAAACTAAAAGAAAAATAGTAATGCGATTAATGGTACAGCAATTAAATAATAATAATAATAATAATAATAATAATAATAATAATAATAATAATAATAATAATAATATATTTATTGTCATCTTAAGTAGTACACACAGATAACAGGTCTGTCAAAGCCAGCCGGTGGCTTGGAGGAATAGGCCCGGCACATCGGCAAACGAGAGATGACGTACATATTGTAAAGCCTGTCACGTAAAATACTCAGAGAAAGAAGACATGTAACTCTCTTACACTACATTTAAGCGAAATAAGATACACGAATCAAACTAGCGGGAGCAATACCACCTAAACAGCAGAATAAAGATAATGATTCAGCAACTTTAAACAGATTATACCCGGAATGAAAGAAACTAAAAGAAAAATAGTAATGCGATTAATGGTACAGCAATTAAATAATAATAATAATAATAATAATAATAATAATAATAATAATAATAATAATAATAATAATAATAATAATAATAATAATAATATATTTATTGTCATCTTAAGTAGTACACACAGATAACAGGTCTGTCAAAGCCAGCCGGTGGCTTGGAGGAATAGGCCCGGCACATCGGCAAACGAGAGATGACGTACATATTGTAAAGCCTGTCACGTAAAATAGTCAGAGAAAGAAGACATGTAACTCTCTTACACTACATTTAAGCGAAATAAGATACACGAATCAAACTAGCGGGAGCAATACCACCTAAACAGCAGAATAAAGATAAGGATTCAGCAACTTTAAACAGATTATACCCGGAATGAAAGAAACTAAAAGAAAAATAGTAATGCGATTAATGGTACAGCAATTAAATAATAATAATAATAATAATAATAATAATAATAATAATAATAATAATAATAATAATAATAATAATAATAATAATAATAATAATAATAATAATAATAATATATTTATTGTCATCTTAAGTAGTACACACAGATAACAGGTCTGTCAAAGCCAGCCGGTGGCTTGGAGGAATAGGCCCGGCACATCGGCAAACGAGAGATGACGTACATATTGTAAAGCCTGTCACGTAAAATACTCAGAGAAAGAAGACATGTAACTCTCTTACACTACATTTAAGCGAAATAAGATACACGAATCAAACTAGCGGGAGCAATACCACCTAAACAGCAGAATAAAGATAAGGATTCAGCAACTTTAAACAGATTATACCCGGAATGAAAGAAACTAAAAGAAAAAATAGTAATGCGATTAATGGTACAGCAATTAAATAATAATAATAATAATAATAATAATAATAATAATAATAATAATAATAATAATAATAATAATAATAATAATAATATAATAATAATATATTTATTGTCATCTTAAGTAGTACACACAGATAACAGGTCTGTCAAAGCCAGCCGGTGGCTTGGAGGAATAGGCCCGGCACATCGGCAAACGAGAGATGACGTACATATTGTAAAGCCTGTCACGTAAAATGGTCAGAGAAAGAAGACATATGTAACTCTCTTACACTACATTTAAGCGAAATAAGATACACGAATCAAACTAGCGGGAGCAATACCACCTAAACAGCAGAATAAAGATAAGGATTCAGCAACTTTAAACAGATTATACCCGGAATGAAAGAAACTAAAAGAAAAATAGTAATGCGATTAATGGTACAGCAGTTAAATAATAATAATAATAATAATAATAATAATAATAATAATAATAATAATAATAATAATAATAATAATAATAATAATAATAATAATAATAATAATAATAATAATAATAATATCTTTATTTTCATCTTAAGTAGTACACACAGATAACAGGCCTGTCAAAGCCAGGCGGTGGCTTGGAGGACTAGGCCCGGCACATCGGCAAACGAGAGATGACATACATATTGTAAAGCTTGTCACGTAAAATGGTCAGAGAAAGAAGACATATGTAACTCTTTTACACTACATTTAAGCAAAATAAGATACTCGAATCAAACTAGCGGGAGCAATACCACCTAAACAGCAGAATAAAGATAAGGATTCAGCAACTTTAAACAGATTATACCCGTAATGAAAGAAACTAAAAGAAAAAATAGTAATGCGATTAATGGTACAGCAATTAAATAATAATAATAATAATAATAATAATAATAATAATACTAATAATAATAATAATAATAAATAATAATAATAATAATAATAATAATAATATTAATAATAATAATAATTGATTGTACACATCCATAAGAAGTACGCAGAAAGGGCCTGCCTATGTCTCAGAAGACTTGTGCGACCATGCCCGGCAGAGCCGGTTACAGCGATGTGGTTACAATGTCACAAAATAACTTTTTTGTTTTTTTTGGCACGAGCAGAGGAATAAATGACACCAATACTTGTTTACAGGCAGTAAATAAAACGAGAACAAAAAGGGACAAAGAGCATATATGTCACTAATCCCGTAAATGGGAAGGCAATCGCATGGGAGATTCCAGGGGCTGGCGTATCGGCCTTGCGAAACGCACCACGACAGCACGGACAATTATTGGTTAGATCCTCTTATTGTGCCAGCGAACGCCGGTTTCGGACACAAGACCGAGTAAGAGCCAATGGTTGACAACACAAACAAAATATGTTCTTAGTTAAGGCAGTGGAATCATTACATACAGGTGTACTTACATACATGCACACTCGGCCAGCCCGTTCACTATATAACTCAGATGATGTTTATGACAACCGGAACAATCAAACCAATCGCGCTACAAATGCACTCTCATGCATTACAAAATCTTAAGAACATTTATGGTCTTGAAATATTCACCAATCATGTCCTGCCCACAAATGCTAGAAATGTGTCCCGAATGTTTCTCTTCGAGGAAACATCCACGGAGACTTCAGCGCTGGTTGTTGTTGTTCCTCCGTCGTCGGCCCGTTACATGAGTCTTTTGTCGCTTCTTCGCTTGACTCTCCATCATCACCGGCTTATATAGGGCCGCGCTCAGGTTCGCGAATATTCCACGCGACTCATGTGGGCGCCGACGATATCATGCTGTGGGCAACAAAGGGTTCCCTTGGCAACATTGAGGCCAGCCTGCAGCAAGCAGCATCGGTCGTGGATGACTACGCCCGCCGCAGCGGCCTCCAA
>JALIZH010029707.1:0-13072 GCA_030522465.1 Rhipicephalus appendiculatus | reverse complement strand
ACAGTCATGTCGCACATGACAAGCCATGATTTCCATATTACGACTTGTCATTTAGGTTCGTCAGAGTCATGTCACTCAATACCAAATTTGGTGTATATCAAGCTAACGAAACGGCCGCGAGCGCGCCATGAGCGTGGAATGCAAGTCATGTCGCTCATGACATGTCATGATTTCCATATTACCACTTGTCATTTATGTTCGTCATACAGTCATGTCGCACATGATAAGTCATGATTTCCATATTACGACTTGTCATTTATGTTCGTCATAGAGTCATGTCACTACCAAATTTGGTGTATATCAAGCTAACGAAATGGCCGCGAGCGTAGCATGAGGGGTGGCATGCAAGTCATGTCGCACATGACAAGCCATGATTTCCATATTACGACGTCATTTAGGTTCGTCAGAGTCATGTCACTGAATACCAAATTTGGTGTATCTCAAACTAACGAAACGGCCGCGAGCGCGCCATGAGCGTGGAATGCAAGTCATGTCGCTCATGACATGTCATGATTTCCATATTACCACTTGTCATTTATGTTCGTCATACAGTCATGTCGCACATGACAAGCCATGATTTCCATATTACGACTTGTCATTTAGGTTCGTCAGAGTCATGTCACTCAATACCAAATTTGGTGTATATCAAGCTAACGAAACGGCCGCGAGCGTGCCATGAGCATGGAATGCAAGTCATGTCGCTCATGACATGTCATGATTCTCATATTACCACTTGTCATTTATGTTCGTGATACAGTCATGTCACTTGAACCAAATTTGGTGTATATCAAGCTAACGAAACGGCCGCGAGCACGCCATGAGCGTGGCATGCATGTCGCATATGACGTCATGATTTCCATATTACGAGTTGTCATTTACGTTCGCCATAGAGTCATGTCACTCAACACCAAATTTGGTGTACATCGAGCTAACGAAACGGCCGCGAGCGTGCCATGAGCGTGGACTGCGTCATGTCGTTCATGACGTGATGATTTGCATATTACGGCTTGTCATTTATGTTCGTCATACAGTCATGTCAATACCAAATTTGGTGTATATGAAGCTAACGAAACGGCCGCGAGCGTGCCATGAGGGTGGCATGCTAGTCATGTCGCACATGACAAGTCATGATTTCCATATTACTACATGTCATTTTTCGTCATACAGTCAAGTCACTCAATACCAAATTTGGTGTATCTCAAACTAACGAAACGGCCGCGAGCGCGCCATGAGCGCGGAATGCAAGTCATGTCGCTCATGACGTCATGATTTCCATATTACCACTTGTCATTTATGTTCGTCATACAGCCATGTCGCACATGATAAGTCATGATTTCCATATTACGACTTGTCATTTATGTTCGTCATAGTCACGTCACTCAATACCAAATTTGGTGTACATCGAGCTAACGAAACGGCCGCGAGCGTGCCATGAGCGTGGACTGCGTCATGTCGTTCATGACGTCATGATTTGATTACGGCTTGTCATTTATGTTCGTCATACAGTCATGTCACTTAATACCAAATTTGGTGTATATGAAGCTAACGAAATGGCCGCGAGCGTGCCATGAGGGTGGCATGCAAGTCATGTCGCACATGATAAGTCATGATTTCCATATTACGGCTTGTCATTTATGTTCGTCATACAGTCATGTCACTTAATACCAAATTTGGTGCATATGACGCTAACGAAACGGCCGCGACCACGCCATGAGCGTGGCATACAAGTCATGTCGCACATGACGTCATGATTTCTATATTACGACTTGTCATTTATGTTTGTCATAGAGTCATGTCACTCAATACCAAATTTGGTGTATGTCAAGCTAACGAAACGGCCGCGAGGGCGCCATGAGCGTTGCATGCAAGTCATGTCGCACATGACAAGTCATGATTTCCATATTACCACTTGTTATTTATGTTCGTCATACAGTCATGTCACTCAATACCAAATTTGGTGTATATCAAGCTAACGAAACGGCCGCGAGCGTGCCATGAGCATGTAATGCGTCATGTCGCTACAGACATGTCATGATTTCCATATTACGACTTGTCATTTACGTTTTCACAGTCATGTCACTGAATACCAAATTTGGTGTATATCATGCTAACGAAACGGCCGCGAGCACGCCATGACCGTGGCACGCAAGTCATGTCGCACATGACAAGTCATGATTTCCATATTACGACTTGTCATTCACGTTTTCATACGGTCATGTCACTGAATACCAAATTTGGTGTATATCAAGCTAACGAAACGGCCGCGACCACGCCATGAGCGTGGCATGCAAGTCATGTCGCACATGACAAGTCATGATTTCCATATTACGACTTGTCATTAATGTTTGTCATAGAGTCATGTCACTCAATACCAAATTTGGTGCATACCAAGCTAACGAAACGGCCGCGAGCGCGCTATGAGCGTGGAATGCGTCATGTCACTCATGAAGTCATGATTTTCATATTGCCACTTGTCATTTATGTTCGTCATACAGTCATGTCACTTAATACCAAATTTTTTGTATATCAAGCTAACGAAACGGCCGCGAGCACGCCATGAGTGTGGCATGCAAGTCATGTCGCACATGACAAGTCATGATTTCCATATTACGACTTGTCATTTACGTTTTCATAGTCATGTCACTGAATACCAAATTTGGTGTATATCAAGCAAACGAAACGGAAGCGAGCGCGCCATGAGTGTGGAATGCATGTCGCACATGACATGTCATGATTTCCATATTACGACCTGTCATTTACGTTCGTCATAGAGTCATGTCACTCAATACCAAATTTGGTGTACATCGAGCTAACGAAACGCCGCGAGCGTGCCATGAGCGTGGACTGCGTCGTCATTCATGACATGTCATGATTTGCATATTACGGCTTGTCATTTATGTTCGTCATGCAGTCATGTCACTTAATACCAAATTTGTTGTATATGAAGCTAACGAAACGGCCGCGAGCGTGCCATGAGCGTGGACTGCAAGTCATGTCGTTCATGACGTCATGATTTTCATATTACGGCTTGTCATCTATGTTCGTCATAGTCATGTCACTTAATACCAAATTTGGTGTATATGAAGCTAACGAAACGGCCGCGACCACGCCATGAGTGCGGCATGCAAGTCATGTCACTCATGAAGTCATGATTTTCATATTGCCACTTGTCATTTATGTTCGTCATAGTCATGCCACTCAATCCCAAGTTTGGTCTATGTCAAGCTAACGAAACGGCCGCGAGCGTAGCATGAGCATGGAATGCGTCATGTCGCTCATGACATGTCATGATTTCCATATTACGGCTTGTCATTTATGTTCGTCATACATTCGTCACTTGATACGAAATTTGGTGTATATCAAGCTAACGAAGCGGCCGCGAGCGTGCCATGAGGGTGGCATGCAAGAAACTTGTGCATCTTGGCAAGCGCAGCGGAACAAAACACAAGAGAAAGGAACACGTAGACAGGACGGGCGCTAGACATCAACTGAAATTTTACTAACACAAAAACGATCAAATTGTACAGACATGCGCAAAACTTTCCCAAAAGTGCAGACGGCACTACTAACACTCATATCTGCAATGTCGCTTCAGATACTCTATCTCTTTAGCATGCAACGCCAGTGACGGCGAACTCACGCACTTGTCAGCTTCTAAACTTATACAATACGCTTCATAGATTTCGCGCGCTTGCTGAGCGGCAAAGCTGCGTAAGATACGAGTGCCCTCAAAGCCAGGCGTGCAGGAACACCTTCGGCAATGATCTGCCAAATGTCCACCCCCCCGCCAATGAATTGACAGCTGCGCGATGCTCTCTCAGCCTTTCATTTATGCATCGGCCAGTTTGGCCTACATAGCACATTCCACAGGTGAGTGGGATCCTATACACCACACCCACATGGCAATCAATGAAATTTGTGGCGTGCTTTTTTGTGCAGCCAGCCTTCTCAGCCCCATTCACACGACTGCACATGCGTGCGAGCTTGCCAGGTGCAGAAAAAACAACTGAAATGCCGCACTTCCCGGCCACCTTTTTGAGGCGATGGGAGAAGTCGTGGACGTACGGCACAACCACGGGGCGCACCATTTTGGCGTCCTGCCGACTGGGGCCAGTGTGCATCCTGTTGTTCAGTTCCTTTATCAAGCTTCCGGCAATGGAAGCCAACAACTCAGCGGGGAAGCCAGCCCTGCGTAGGCGGAGCACCTGGAGCTGAAGGCTGCACTTGACCTCATGAGCGCAAGACTTTCTGAGAGCAGCGCGCATGCTGTTTTTTGCTATACCCCTTTTTACTATCTTAGAATGGGCCGAATCGTAGCTGAGGACTGGTTTTTTCGATCTCGGATGATATCTCCAGCATACCTGACTTTCATGCACGCTAAGGCGGAGATCAAGAAACTGCACACATCCTGATTCAGGTAGCTCAAACGTGAATCGGAGCCCTTTGCCACATGTCTCAAAAATGTTCAGCACTTGTTGTACGACCTCTTCAGAAACCCCCGGCTTCGCTTCCTTTAAGATTACTAAGTAATCATCTACATATCTAAAGATGTTTAAAATCTTAGCAGCACAAGATTGTTCGATACACGCAGATATACGCTTGTCACAGAAAGATAAAAATAAATCGCTTAAAACGGGAGCAATACATGAACCAATACAAATTCCATCCTTTTGAAGGAAAGGAGTATCATTAAAAGAGACGGTGGTAGAGGACAGGTAAAATCTTAATAATTCCATGAAATTGTCAATATTTAAGCCCGTAGCATTCTGGAAGGCCACAGGACCAAAGTTGTCTATACTCTCACTTACAGCACAAAACAGTTGCTCTTGGGGAATAGAGTAAAAAAGATCGACAACATCAACAGAGAAGGCATATAACGGCTGCTGAGGATGCTCATGTTTAGAAAGAAACTGTAACACTGCCTCAGAATTGGCCACACGATAAGGGTCATTCAATTCAAGCAAATTGAGATGCCTTTGCAGGAATTTTGATAGGACACCCTGCCATGAATGTCTTTCTGTTACAATCGCCCTAAAAGGCATTCCTTCTTTGTGAGTCTTAACCGAGAAAAACATATCTAAGAGGTCTTTTTTTTGCACCACCTAAGGTCTTCTTCAGATTCTGTAAGCTCATCGCATCACAAAGAGCCAAAGCTTTCTTCCTTAATCCTTTTCGCGAGCATTTGATGGGCGAAAAAAAACACACTTTCCCCCTGCAACCAGCAGGGGGAAAGTGTGTTCCGTAGGTTCACACAAGAGGCAGCGAATGTGACAGATTTTCTGTGGGCCAGAACTCTGCCTTCGTTGCTTGCCTGGACCAAGAAACGTGCATCCACGGAGGACAAGTCTGACAAGTCTGGGAAGGTGACGTTCCTCGGAAATTGCCCCATGCCAGAAAATGTGAGGAATGTGTTAGATAATGGTCCAAAGTTTTGCACCGAATTGAGTGATAACCCTGTTGAACTGCTTTCTGTGGTGAGGAATGTCGCGAATAGAGTGGAGACCGATGAGCAAAACCGGGTTCTTTCCGAAGGTGTTGACTGCCTTATGTCCAGACGTAAGAGTTTCCGGACCAACTTTCAGGTTCAGGATACCATAAGCTTTTTGAAGAAAAATAACTTATCGCTTCTGGTGTCAGATAAAGAGGGTGGATTTGTTGTGCTCCCCAAGGATATGTTTTCAGAAAAAGCTGATTTAGCTGTTAAGAAGAATTTTTCGCCCATCAAATGCTCGCGAAAAGGATTAAGGAAGAAAGCTTTGGCTCTTTGTGATGCAATGAGCTTACAGAATCTGAAGAAGACCTTAGGTGGTGCAAAAAAAAAGACCTCTTAGATATGTTTTTCTCGGTTAAGACTCACAAAGAAGGAATGCCTTTTAGGGCGATTGTAACAGAAAGACATTCATGGCAGGGTGTCCTATCAAAATTCCTGCAAAGGCATCTCAATTTGCTTGAATTGAATGACCCTTATCGTGTGGCCAATTCTGAGGCAGTGTTACAGTTTCTTTCTAAACATGAGCATCCTCAGCAGCCGTTATATGCCTTCTCTGTTGATGTTGTCGATCTTTTTTACTCTATTCCCCAAGAGCAACTGTTTTGTGCTGTAAGTGAGAGTATAGACAACTTTGGTCCTGTGGCCTTCCAGAATGCTACGGGCTTAAATATTGACAATTTCATGGAATTATTAAGATTTTACCTGTCCTCTACCACCGTCTCTTTTAATGATACTCCTTTCCTTCAAAAGGATGGAATTTGTATTGGTTCATGTATTGCTCCCGTTTTAAGCGATTTATTTTTATCTTTCTGTGACAAGCGTATATCTGCGTGTATCGAACAATCTTGTGCTGCTAAGATTTTAAACATCTTTAGATATGTAGATGATTACTTAGTAATCTTAAAGGAAGCGAAGCCGGGGGTTTCTGAAGAGGTCGTACAACAAGTGCTGAACATTTTTGAGACATGTGGCAAAGGGCTCCGATTCACGTTTGAGCTACCTGAATCAGGATGTGTGCAGTTTCTTGATCTCCGCCTTAGCGTGCATGAAAGTCAGGTATGCTGGAGATATCATCCGAGATCGAAAAAACCAGTCCTCAGCTACGATTCGGCCCATTCTAAGATAGTAAAAAAGGGGTATAGCAAAAAAACAGCATGCGCGCTGCTCTCAGAAAGTCTTGCGCTCATGAGGTCAAGTGCAGCCTTCAGCTCCAGGTGCTCCGCCTACGCAGGGCTGGCTTCCCTGCTGAGTTGTTGGCTTCCATTGCCGGAAGCTTGATAAAGGAACTGAACAACAGGATGCACACTGGCCCCAGTCGGCAGGACGCCAAAATGGTGCGCCCCGTGGTTGTGCCGTACGTCCACGACTTCTCCCATCGCCTCAAAAAAGGTGGCCGGGAAGTGCGGCATTTCAGTTGTTTTTTCTGCACCTGGCAAGCTCGCACGCATGTGCAGTCGTGTGAATGGGGCTGAGAAGGCTGGCTGCACAAAAAAGCACGCCACAAATTTCATTGATTGCCATGTGGGTGTGGTGTATAGGATCCCACTCACCTGTGGAATGTGCTATGTAGGCCAAACTGGCCGATGCATAAATGAAAGGCTGAGAGAGCATCGCGCAGCTGTCAATTCATTGGCGGGGGGGTGGACATTTGGCAGATCATTGCCGAAGGTGTTCCTGCACGCCTGGCTTTGAGGGCACTCGTATCTTACGCAGCTTTGCCGCTCAGCAAGCGCGCGAAATCTATGAAGCGTATTGTATAAGTTTAGAAGCTGACAAGTGCGTGAGTTCGCCGTCACTGGCGTTGCATGCTAAAGAGATAGAGTATCTGAAGCGACATTGCAGATATGAGTGTTAGTAGTGCCGTCTGCACTTTTGGGAAAGTTTTGCGCATGTCTGTACAATTTGATCGTTTTTGTGTTAGTAAAATTTCAGTTGATGTCTAGCGCCCGTCCTGTCTACGTGTTCCTTTCTCTTGTGTTTTGTTCCGCTGCGCTTGCCAAGATGCACAAGTTTCACACCCACCAACTAGCCCAAATTTCCGCGTTGAATGGCATGCAAGACATGTCGCACATGACAAGTCATGATTTCCATATTACGACTTGTCATTTAGGTTCGTCAGAGTCATGTCACTCAATTCCAAATTTGGTGTATATCAAGCTAACAAAACGGCCGCGAGCGTGCCATGAGCATGGAATGCAAGTCATGTCGCTCATGACATGTCATGATTTCCATATTACGACTTGTCATTTATGTTCGTCATACAGTCATGTCACTCAATACCAAATTTGGTGTATATCAAGCTAACGAAACGGCCGCGAGCGCGCCATGAGCATGTAATGCGTCATGTCGCTCAAGACATGTCATGATTTCCATATTACGACTTGTCATTTACGTTTTCATAGTCACGTCACTGAATACCAAATTTGGTGTACATCAAGCTAACGAAACGGAAGCGAGCGCGCCATGAGTGTGGAATGCAAGTCATGTCATGATTTCCATATTACGACTTGTCATTTACGTTCGTGATACAGTCATGTCACTCAATACCAAATTTGGTGTATATCAAGCTAACGAAACGGCCGCGAGCGTGCCATGAGCATGGAATGCAAGTCATGTCGCACATGACAAGTCATGATTTCCATATTACGACTTGTCATTTATGTTTGTCATAGAGTCATGTCACTCAATACCAAATTTGGTGCATACCAAGCTAACGAAACGGCCGCGAGCGCGCTATGAGCGTGGAATGCGTCATGTCACTCATGAAGTCATGATTTTCATATTGCCACTTGTCATTTATGTTCGTCATACAGTCATGTCACTTAATACCAAATTTTTTGTATATCAAGCTAACGAAACGGCCGCGAGCACGCCATGAGCGTGGCATGCAAGTCATGTCGCACATGACAAGTCATGATTTCCATATTACGACTTGTCATTTACGTTTTCATAGTCATGTCACTGAATACCAAATTTGGTGTATATCAAGCTAACGAAACGGAAGCGAGCGCGCCATGAGTGTGGAATGCATGTCGCACATGACATGTCGTGACTTCCATATTACGACTTGTCATTTACGTTCGTCATAGAGTCATGTCACTCAATACCAAATTTGGTGTACATCGAGCTAACGAAACGGCCGCGAGCGTGCCATGAGCGTGGACTGCGTCGTCATTCATGACATGTCATGATTTGCATATTACGGCTTGTCATTTATGTTCGTTATGCAGTCATGTCACTTAATACCAAATTTGGTGTATATGAAGCTAACGAAACGGCCGCGAGCGTGCCATGAGCGTGGACTGCAAGTCATGTCGTTCATGACGTCATGATTTGCATATTACGGCTTGTCATCTATGTTCGTCATAGTCATGTCACTTAATACCAAATTTGGTGTATATGAAGCTAACGAAACGGCCGCGACCACGCCATGAGCGTGGCATGCAAGTCATGTCACTCATGAAGTCATGATTTTCATATTGCCACTTGTCATTTATGTTCGTCATAGTCATGCCACTCAATCCCAAGTTTGGTCTATGTCAAGCTAACGAAACGAGGAATTGGTTGCAGCGCGAACTTGAAACGAGGACACAAGAAGAAGGACGATCACCCGCCTCATCGTAGAAGCTGAGCACATCGACGCTCTTGGTGATAAATGCGTAAGCAAGCCATCTATATCATTATCGTCAAAAGAGTTAAGGTTCCTGCGAAAATGCTGACATCCTGCTACTCCGGTTATCACCTGTTATGTTGTTGTTAGATGGGTGATTCCCTCGCACATGTCGGTTGTTATCACCACGTGACCTTTGTTTGCTGTTGAGGTAGGGGTATACTTAGGGCGGTGTGGGTCTCGAAAAATAAACATTGTTGTTGCTAGTAGCGCTGCGTGTGTTCGTCCTTCTTCTTGTGTCCTCGTTTCAAGTTCGCGCTGCAACCAATTCCTCATGACTTACCAACAAGCCCACTTCGCAACTCTTGCTAACGAAACGGCCGCGAGCGTAGCATGAGCATGGAATGCGTCATGTCGCTCATGACATGTCATGATTTCCATATTACGGCTTGTCATTTATGTTCGTCATACATTCGTCACTTAATACGAAATTTGGTGTATATCAAGCTAACGAAACGGCCGCGAGCGTGCCATGAGGGTGGCATGCAAGACATGTCGCACATGACAAGTCATGATTTCCATATTACGACTTGTCATTTAGGGTTCGTCAGAGTCATGTTACTCAATTCCAAATTTGGTGTATATCAAGCTAACGAAACGGCCGCGAGCGTGCCATGAGCATGGAATGCAAGTCATGTCGCTCATGACATGTCATGATTTCCATATTACGACTTGTCATTTATGTTCGTCATAGAGTCATGTCACTCAATACCAAATTTGGTGTATATGAAGCTAACGAAACGGCCGCGACCACGCCATGAGCGTGGCATGCAAGTCATGTCACTCATGAAGTCATGATTTTTATATTGCCACTTGTCATTTATGTTCGTCATACAGTCATGTCGCACATGATGTCATGATTTCCATATTACGACTTGTCATTTATGTTCGTCTTAGTCATGTCACTCAATACCAAATTTGGTGTATATCAAGCTAACGAAATGGCCGCGAGAGCGCCATGAGGGTGGCATGCAAGTCATGTCGCACATGACAATTCATGATTTCCATATTACCACTTGTCATTTATGTTTGTCATACAGTCATGTCACTCAATACCATATTTGGTGTACCTCAAAGTAACGAAACGGCCGCGAGCGCGCCATGAGCGCGGAATGCAAGTCATGTCGCTCATGACATGTCATGATTTCCATATTACCACTTGTCATTTATGTTCGTCATACAGTCATGTCGCACATGATGTCATGATTTCCATATTACGACTTGTCATTTATGTTCGTCATAGTCATGTCACTCAATACCAAATTTGGTGCATACCAAGCTAACGAAACGGCCGCGAGCGCGCTATGAGCGTGGAAATCAAGTCATGTCACTCATGAAGTCATGATTTTCATATTGCCACTTGTCATTTATGTTCGTCATACAGTCATGTCACTCAATCCCAAATTTGGTGTATGTCAAGCTAACGAAACGGCCGCGAGGGCGCCATGAGCGTTGCATGCAAGTCATGTCGCACATGACAAGTCATGATTTCCATATTAACTTGTCATTTATGTTCGTCATACAGTCATGTCACTCAATACCAAATTCGGTGTATATCAAGCTAACGAAACGGCCGCGAGCGTGCCATGAGCATGTAATGCGTCATGTCGCTCAAGACATGTCATGATTTCCATATTACGACTTGTCATTTACGTTTTCATAGTCATGTCACTGAATACCAAATTTGGTGTACATCAAGCTAACGAAACGGAAGCGAGCGCGCCATGAGTGTGGAATGCAAGTCATGTCGCACATGACATGTCATGATTTCCATATTACGACTTGTCATTTACGTTCGTGATACAGTCATGTCACTCAATACCAAATTTGGTGTATATCAAGCTAACGAAACGGCCGCGAGCGCGCCATGATCGTGGAATGCAAGTCATGTCGCTCATGAAGTCATGATTTCCATATTAGGGCTTGTCTTCTATGTTCGTCATACAGTCATGTCACTTAATACAAAATTTGGTGTATATCAAGCTAACGAAACGGACGCGAGCGCGCCATGAGCGTGGCATGCAAGTCATGTCGCACATGACAATTCATGATTTCCATATTGCCGCTTGTCATTTATGTTCGTCATACAGTCATGTCACTGAATACCAAATTTGGTGTATCTCAAACTAACGAAACGGCCGCGAGCGCGCCATCAGCGTGGAATGCAAGTCATGTCGCTCATGACATGTCATGATTTCCATATTACCACTTGTCATTTATGTTCGTCATACAGTCATGTCGCACATGATAAGTCATGATTGCCATATTACGACTTGTCATTTATGTTCGTCATACAGTCATGTCACTTAATACCAAATTTGGTGCATATCAAGCTAACGAAACGGCCGCGACCACGCCATGAGCGTGGCATGCAAGTCATGTCGCACATGACAATTCATGATTTCTATATTACGGACTTGTCATTTATGTTTGTCATAGAGTCATGTCACTCAATACCAAATTTGGTGCATACCAAGCTAACGAAACGGCCGCGAGCGCGCTATGAGAGTGGAATGCAAGTCATGTCACTCATGAAGTCATGATTTTCATATTGCCACTTGTCATTTATGTTCGTCATACAGTCATGTCACTCAATCCCAAATTTGGTGTATGTCAAGCTAACGAAACGGCCGCGAGGGCGCCATGAGCGTTGCATGCAAGTCATGTCGCACATGACAAGTCATGATTTCCATATTACCACTTGTCATTTATGTTCGTCATACAGTCATGTCACTCAATACCAAATTTGGTGTATATCAAGCTAACGAAACGGCCGCGAGCGTGCCATGAGCATGTAATGCGTCATGTCGCTCAAGACATGTCATGATTTCCATATTACGACTTGTCATTTACGTTTTCATAGTCACGTCACTGAATACCAAATTTGGTGTACATCAAGCTAACGAAACGGAAGCGAGCGCGCCATGAGTGTGGAATGCAAGTCATGTCATGATTTCCATATTACGACTTGTCATTTACGTTCGTGATACAGTCATGTCACTCAATACCAAATTTGGTGTATATCAAGCTAACGAAACGGCCGCGAGCGTGCCATGAGCATGGAATGCAAGTCATGTCGCTCATGACATGTCATGATTTCCATATTACAGCTTGTCATTTATGTTCGTCATACAGTCATGTCACTTAATACCAAATTTGGTGTATATCAAGCTAACGAAACGGCCGCGAGCACGCCATGAGCGTGGCATGCAAGTCATGTCGCACATGACGTCATGATTTCCATATTACGACTTCTCATTTACGTTTTCATACTGTCATGTCACTGAATACCAAATTTGGTGTATATCAAGCTAACGAAACGGAAGCGAGCGCGCCATGATATTGGAATGCAAGTCATGTCGTTCATGACATGTCATGATTCGCATATTACGGCTTGTCATTTATGTTCGTCATAGTCATGTCACTCAATACCAAATTTGGTGTATCTCAAACTAACGAAACGGCCGCGAGCGCGCCATGAGCGTGGAATGCAAGTCATGTCGCTCATGACATGTCATGATTTCCATATTACCACTTGTCATTTATGTTCGTCATACAGTCATGTCGCACATGATAAGTCATGATTTCCATATTACGACTTGTCATTTATGTTCGTCATAGAGTCATGTCACTACCAAATTTGGTGTATATCAAGCTAACGAAATGGCCGCGAGCGTAGCATGAGGGTGGCATGCAAGTCATGTCGCACATGACAAGCCATGATTTCCATATTACGACGTCATTTAGGTTCGTCAGAGTCATGTCACTCAATACCAAATTTGGTGTATCTCAAACTAACGAAACGGCCGCGAGCGCGCCATGAGCGTGGAATGCAAGTCATGTCGCTCATGACATGTCATGATTTCCATATTACCACTTGTCATTTATGTTCGTCATACAGTCATGTCGCA
>JALIZH010029705.1:0-36716 GCA_030522465.1 Rhipicephalus appendiculatus | reverse complement strand
CGTAGTCGTCGATGAAGGACAGCCCTGCGTGTTCGAAGGGCATACGCCATTATTTTCCCCTTTAGAAATGACTACATCATCATCATCATCAGCCTGTCTACGCCCACTGCAGGGCAAAGGCCTCTCCCATGTTTCGCCAATCAACCCGGTCCTGTGCTTTCTGCTGCCACGTTATACCTGCAAACTTCTTAAGCTCATCTACCCACCTAATTTTCTGTCTCCCCCTCACGCGTTTGCCATCTCTTGGAATCCAGTCAGTTACCCTTAATGACCAGCGGTTATCCTGCCGACGTGCTACGTGCCCGGCCCATATCCATTTCTTCTTGATTTCAACTATGATATCCTTAACCCCCGTTTGTTCCCTGACCCACTCTGCTCTCTTCCTGTCTCTTAAGGTTACACCTATCATTTTCCTTTCCATCGCTCGCTGCGTCGTCCTCAGTTTAAGTTGAACCCCTCTTTGTAAGTCTCCAGGTTTCTGCTCCGTAGGTAAGTACCAGTAAGATGCAGCTGTTATATACCTTCCTCTTGAGGGATAGTGGTAGACTACCATTCATGATTTCATAATGCTTGCCGAATGAGCCCCATCCCATCCTTATTCTTCTAGTTATTTCACTCTCATGGTTCGGCTCCGCGGTTACTACCTGTCCTAAGTAGACGTACTCCTTTACAACTTCCAGTGTCTCGCCACCTATCGCAAAGCGCTGTTCTCTGCCAAGATTGTTCCACCCCTTACAAAAATTTGTACCAACCGTCAAAAGACGTTTTATTGGGAAAAGTCGATGGAACGTACCGACAGTAAATTGAAAGTCAATAGACCGTCCTATATACCAGCTACCAACAATCCGTCGACTATTGGCCACCGATAACCAATAGAAATTTCCTTAAAAACTTTCAATAGACGATAAAGGAACGCTAAATTGAAGGTTGTTAGATTGTTTTTAAACGTGCTACGTACCAGCAACCAACATTTAGTCGACTATTGGCGTCCGATAACCAATTGAAAGTTCCTTTATAACGTTCAATAGACACTAAAGAAACATTAAATTCAAAGTTGTTACACTGTTTTGCAAGCGTCCTACATACCTGTTACCAATGTTTTGTCAGCGATTGGTCATTAAAGTGTTGTTGATGCATCTAGCCTAATAAGATTATTATTGCTTTAGGAGAACGGCCGAATATAAATGCACTTCTGTGCTACATTACAGAAGGGCCTGCGCCTACACTTGGCCGTACTCTTAAATTGAGAAGGATCTCAAGCAGGCAAGATAGCTTTAATAAAGGTCGCTGTAAAGTGCAATAAAGCTTTTCATAATGTAGTTCTTGAACACACCACATGCTTGACATCGTGATAGTTCCAGCAGGGCAGTTTCAAGTTTACTGTAAATAGTAAATGATATGTAAAGTCCAAAAATGTTTGCACAAAATATATTTTGAAAGTGTGCCAGGACCTCTGACTACATGTCAACTATATCGACACCTGAAGTTCGTGACGGAAGTTCTGATGGAAGTTACCAGAGTTCCTGTCCAATGACAAAAATAAGGGAACACAATTTTTGAAGTAAGATGTTTATTTTTTAGCACCATAAGCGATTGAATGTGTAACTATAAGTGTCGTGACATAGCACAGAACCTCCAAAAAGGCACTTCATGCGTAAACTGCCTACAGCGTGCCAAAACGACAATTAAATGGTAAGGAAAGGATCATTTGCATAAATAAAAAATTAATTGTAATAAGCCGACTATAGATACGAGGGGACGTCAAAAAGTAAATCAACTTTTGTTATCTCTTGAACTAGGGTTTGTTAACACTGCTAGTATCCAGCGCTGAATTAGTGTCATCTGCAACACTTCTATGGAACATGTCACTCTTATGCCCACTTTAGTTGTTAGAGTGTAACAGGACGTTAAGAATGACAGCCCCATCGTCAGCCTGCACTAGGGAGAAAATGAGGGCAGTGTTTCACTTTTTTTTTTGGAAGGTGTTAAACATCAGGAAGTCATCTAATGCAAGCAGAGTACGGTGGCATTTGTTAATCACAAAGCAAGACCTACGAATGGACCGCGTGGTTTAACAGGAAGAACTTTTTTATGTGACGTGGAAAGATAGAGTTTGAGGGTATGGGGATGGAACACAGACGAATCACAATGGACGAAATCGCCAACAGTTTACTTATCAATTTTGGTCTAGCGAATTCCATCTTACAAAACAGACCAAATTTTTCGAAAGTGTGAGCAGGGTGGTTCTCAAAGGAATAGTCAGCACCGCATAAGGCACAAAGTTCGGACACCTCTCTTGTAAACATTTGACCCGTTATCAAAATGAGGAAAATGGGATTTTTTACAGCAAATAGTTAATGTACATGAAACTTGGGTACATCATGATGAACCAGAAAGTAAGGCTGCGAGCACAGTTTAGAACTCATCATCCCCAAAAGTTAAGGAATGTGTATGTCAACCATGAGCTGGTAAGTAATGCTAGCAATAATCGGGAACATGTAAGGTGGGGTAGCCATTCATTTCACTCGAAAAGGCGAAACTGTGAACGTTGCGAACTATTGTTATGTGCTGCAAAGAAACCTGAAATCAGATTTAAACACAATGGAAAATTGCGAAAAGGTGTCATCCTGCAGCAAGATAATGCTAGGCCACATTCTGCTAAACGGACGGCTAACACAATAAATGAGTTGGGATTGGAATTGCCGGAACCCCCGCTACGCAGTCCAAACCTGGCTCCAATTGATTTTCATATGCTTGGAGCATTGAAGGAAAAAGATTCGCTATTGATGCAGTAGTCATAGATGCTGAGCAAAATTGGCTACAGGTGCAACCTAAAAACATTTTTCTCTGATGGAATAAAAAAAAAAACTTGCGAAACGTCGGGCACAGCGCGTTGAAGTGCAGGGAAGTTAGGTAAAAAATAACGTATGTTTCAGTTTTCTATCATTAGAATAAATGAACCTCTTCTCAAAAATTCCGTTACTTTTTGACTCCCCCCTCATACATAGTAGGTAACAAATAAACTATTTGGAACCATAAACATTTACATTAGAGACATCAGAAGTTAATAAAGCACATTGACGCTGTTGAGAGTGCACACACAAATGAAAGAGAAAATTAAGAGGAAAGTAAGTGGGTGGTGTTATTTGTAGAAAGTGTGTGCTTTTATAAACAATGTCAAAATGAATCATCATGAACTTGCCCAAGTCATATTTACAGCTCACTCTCTCTAACTGTGTATAAACTTGCACATCACAAGAAAATTTCACAAGGTAAGGTAAGATTGGTGTTAGATTAAGTTAATGTGACCAGTCAAACACTTGCACATTACAAAATCACAGCTCTTCACTGTTGGTTGCAGAGTCCGTCTTCAGCTGCTCAGGCGACACTGGTTCCTTCGACAGAAGTGGGGCCAGGGTGTTCCTTCTCTACCGTGCATTCGTAACCGGAAGCCTAAAATAAAGACAGGAGTAATCACCAAAAGTTTCTCGAGACAGAGCACAACGTACAATATGCTCCCGTCATGCTGGAGTTTTCTTAGTTCTGTGTGGGTCACTGCTCATATGAATTCATGATGGTGCTTGTTTCTGGCGTTCTGACTGCCCATTTAATTCTGTTCACTGTTAGAGCTATATGAACTTAATTTACGAAATCACCTGCCGCAAACGTGTAGTAGTGCCTAGTTTGCGATACCGAGTCCAGAGGTGGCTTGTTTGGGTTCTGTCTGCACAGCGTGGCGAAATATCCGTTCATTTTAGCACTTGCACGCTAATTAGAACAATTTCATAGTCCCCTTCGAGTTAAAATTAACAAGGTTTTACTGCATTCCACACCAAACAGCACAGACTGTCAAATGGCCATATGGGTAAAGAGGTGGAAATGCTAAGGCTTACAAAACATCAATATTGAACCACACGTCATCACAATAAAGTATGGAAGCTTCTGCGACAATCTCCGGCAACCAAAATCTCGGAAGCTATTGACAGCTTCATAACGTAAGGTTTACCAACTAGACGTAAAGGCAGCATAAACACATTACACTTAATCTGCTTCAATATTAAACAACATGGCCACAACGTTATTGGCCTCTGTACGTCAATAACAAAGGAACTTGAAAGTGATGTGACAATAACATTTAACGCAACGTCACAAACCTTGCATCCTACCGTGCGGTGCACCAACATGGTGATTTCAGTGATGTTAGTGCACGCCATCTATACACAATAATCATTTGGTGAATCTGATTTTTGAAGTTATATATTTGTTCCAATGCCAACAGCTTCAAAAAAAGGCACTTTAGATTTGTTGTGTTCTCAGATAAATACATCGTCTAATTTTACATTTCAGCCGGAACACATGCATGACTTATGCATGCATACCGCGAAGTATGTATAATTTTATAGTGAGTTTTGAGCAATAAATAAGGTAATCATATCCTGCACATACCACAGATACCTTGAACATCTGTATCACAGGCCTAGAGAATGTACTATACAAGATAAACCATTAAGCTTGTAATTTATTCGAAAAGGTCATTGGAGTTTGTGTTCAAACTGTGTTTTATAATGTTCGTACATGTAAAGGTATTTAGCGAAATTTTAACGCTAAAGTGGGGCAAGGCGCATACAATTCTTAAATACCAGAATAAAATAATGAAAGGTGAACATGGTGGCAACAAGCAGTATCAAATAAATTGTGCTCGAACGCGTGAACTAATGCTCAACCTAGCGCTTGCACAGTTAAGGTACGGCTATTCGGCCACAAATAGACAAAATGTATTGACCTAGGCGTAATTGCACGCTTCGCGAGCCGTACCTACAGCACGCTGTGTCAAGATCACGCTCACGCATCAACCGGAATATCACGGTAGTTTAATGATACATGCCTGCGCGGATGCAAACACATGCACACATTTGGTCACACAGGAAAACACATGACTCTGATAGTAGTCACACACATTGCTCACATAACGATCCCGTAGCTGTTTTCTTTAGCCCCGAAAACAAACAAGGACGGGAAAAGAACGACACGGACAACGCGTCATTCTTTTCCGTCCTTGTTAGTATTGTGCGCTAAAAAAAGTCGACATGAATTACCAGCACGCCCAAGAGTACGCGCCTTGGACACGGTCGAAGCTTACATTTAACAGGCGCCGTCACCGCCCGACAGGTATTAAAAAAAATAGTGATTCATCGCGAGCAGGGCATCACCACAACTCTGTTCAAATCCCCCGCCGAATCACAGCCGCGCACTGCTTTACGCGCCAAACAACCAAACAAGCAATCAAACAAAAAAGCTCGCCCGCGCTATCATCACACAACTTTGCCTTGATCCTGATGAAATGATATACACAAACAGGCTCGCTGCCTTAACAAAA
Organism: Rhipicephalus appendiculatus; assembly: GCA_030522465.1. Lineage (NCBI taxonomy): Eukaryota > Metazoa > Arthropoda > Arachnida > Ixodida > Ixodidae > Rhipicephalus > Rhipicephalus appendiculatus. The sequence continues at coordinate 31,339 of JALIZH010029705.1, read as the reverse complement.
CCTCACTTATCGCCAAGTAGTTCGAAAAAACTGTTCAAAGCGTTATCGCGCTCACGATGTTAACAAAGAGCTGACAGCAACAACGTCCACGTACCTTTCGTTTGGCGAGCTCTCCACGGAACGAAGCAGCCGGGCCTCTCTTGAGTATAATGCATCTTCGTAATAAGCAGCGCCGGAAGAGCACAAAACACGAGCACAGAGCGCAAGCACACTTCAAACAACAGAAAAATCGACTTCAAACACGGCCCCTGCGGTTGCAACGAGCTGCACACAAGCAAAAAAAAATTCCGGCATTCCGGTCCCGCAGATGCAACCGATCCGCATTTGCGCACTTTTATTTTTAATCATGACTAAAAATAGTAGTTTCTGCTTAGAAATAGTAATAAAAATCTTTATCTAAATACAACGTACCTGAGTAGGTGATGCGCACAATATCTTGACTTAAAAAAAAAAAAAATTGAAGTGTAGCGCGGGAAATTTGAAACTTCTGCAAGCGCGCGAAATTTGAAACGTTTGCTTGTTTTAACATCTGCACATTGGTTGAATGGTTAATTAGGCTGGATGAGCAGATGTTTCAACAGTACAGGGGCTTGCACTTTTGTCTTTGTTTTGTGATACATAAATTATACTTGTGGGAATTTGCAGTTTTCTTGATTTCTTCCCCCTCTAACATGTTTATAAGCGTGTATGTTCTCTGGCGATCACTTTTGTTTGTCAGAATAGTGGTACAGCCGGGAGAGCAGTTAGTTTCGCTGACAAAAGAATGTCTTTAAATAGATTGATTCATTGCATGACTCATTTTACAGCAATGCATGCAGAGAGTGGATCAAAATTCTTTAATTTTAGGTAATGGCACTTCACAGAACAAATTTTGACCGTTGGCCGTGGACTTGCTGTGGCATCAGAAATAACCTTTAGGTTAACCTGTGAGCGTACTTTAACTCTTCGCGAATAGCTGTTTTTCTGAAGGATTTGCAATTGTATTTTGAACCTCTAGAAAAACAGTTTGTTAAAAATGGTTGTTGTAATTAAATACAAATCACAGGAAGAATGTAGAATTGGTCACAACTAATAACGATACTGCTATTTTTTCGGCAAATATAACTTTAGCCTTCTTTAGGGAAAGCTTCTCTAAAGGGGCCATGACACCCAATTTTCGATCGTAATCTGTGTTAAGTGGGCTAATCCTTCTGCATTCACAAATAAGGTGGCCAAATTACAGCGCGTTTGGTAGAGCACTGAATTTATAACCGAATATTTTTATCAACACGCCAGCGACTTGGCAGTCGGGCAACACTGGCGCACTCGCGAGCCGTGATACTAACAGCAGCTACCTGTGCGAGTGTCTGCATTCCGGAGAACGATATTTTTCCGCGTTGCATCAGCTGCGCGTGAAATCGACACATTTTAGCTTTCTTCACTTCGATCGAAGTGAATGATTTTCAGCGGCTGAAACTTTCGTAGAAGACGACGACTCCGCTTCTTGCTGTGCGTGACGTCACACGCGCCAAGGCAAAATGGCGGTCGCCGCCGGAGGGCGGGGTTTAAAGCCGACGACTGCTAGGGCTTGTTTTGGTCTGCAATATTCTTTTACGGCCCACTTTTCATATCTGTACAGGCATAATAGAGCCTCTACTTCCAGTTTTCACTGTAAACCACAAATTGTTGGGTGACCGCATGTCATGGCCCCTTTAAACAAAAGTAGGCAAACATTATTTTAACTTTCTTTAGAGGAAGTTTCTTTAAACGAAAGCAAGAAAACTTTCTTTTAACTTTCTTTAGAGAACGTTTCTTTAAACGAAAGCAAGAAAACTTTCTTTTAACTTTCTTTTGGGAAAGTTCCTTTAAACGAAAGCAAGAAAACTTTCTTTTAACTTTCTTTAGGGAAAGTTCCTTTAAACGAAAGTTAAAAAAACTTTCTTTTAACGGTATGTTGATAGAACGTCAAAGTCCATAGCCCGTCATTAAAGTTGGTAGATCGTTGGTTGGACGTTTAAAAACGGTCAATATCCATTTTTGTAAGGGACATTACTTTAGTTTTACGCATATTAATTTTCAGACCTACTCTTCTACTTTCCTTATCCAGCTCAGTAATCATAAGCTGTAATTCGTCTCCCGCGTTACTCATCAATGCAATGTCATCAGCGAATCGCAGGTTACTGAGATACTCTCCATAAACTCTTATCCCTAACTCTTCCCAATCTAGGGCCCTGAAAGCCTCCTGTAAACACGCGGTGAATAGCATTGGAGAGATCGTGTCTCCCTGCCGTACGCCCTTCTTTATTGGGATTCTGTCGCTTTCTTTATGGAGGACTATAGTGGCTGTGGATCCGCTGTAGATTTCTTCCATTATGTTTATATAGGCCTCGTCGATGCCCTGATTCCGCAGTGCCTGCATGACTGCTGATGTCTCAGCATGACTACACTGGTACTCAATTCGCAGTGATGCCGCAGTTATGTTCAGCCTGATGTCAGTCCTGTAAGTTTTTTTATTCGATATGAAAGGATTTAACATGGGTCGGCTGTGTTTAGCCGCAACGATTGCTTTCCCTCTGCCCATTTCCTTCATTTATGTTGTGCGTGGGATCTTTGTAGAACAGCCTTTTCTTCAAACGAGGTGGCAATAGCACTTATTTCCGTCTTTCATTTTCCCTGCCCCCTTTTCCTAGCACAGGGTAGCCGGAAAGTCTGCAAACCACCTCAGCTAGCCATCCTTCCGTTAATTTCTGCCTTCATTGCTTCCTTTGTGGTCTGCTAAACAAAGCCTTTTCGTAAAAGGGTGCCCCAAGCGCCTTTCACGCGAACTACTCCAAGATGCCATGTTTAGGGCGCCGCAGTCGACGACACTGTCTGCGACTAGGGTGGCTACCTACTGTGACTGCCATGGCGCGACGTTTCGCTAGCGTGGCACCCAGCCCACGCGTTGTAAATTGTGCCGGAAACGTGTGGCTAAAGACGGTGGGAAGGTGCTGTGTTCCGTTGTGTACCTCACGAGGCTGCCGCGAGGAGAACGGAAAGGTATGTGCGACAGACCGATGTAAACAAACACACGTGTCGCATATATCTGCGCAAAGTTCATGTGTCAATGTCATTATGGTCGTGGTAGCACTAGGCCGTGTAGGCATGCTGTGGATTTGTACGTAAAATGCTTGTCCGCGTGATGGATGACGCGTTATCAACCATCGTAAGCGAGTTGCAGTGGCTTCCGTATTCAGCGCTGGCGACGTGGAATTCCGACATCGCCAGCTTTGTGGAAGTATGTTGCTGGCAGCGCCGTTCAGGGCCACAAATCGTGCGGAATGAAACTCGCAGTTGGTTGATGTAGTCGGTGGAGTCAGGACATGGCAGCGAGGGCAACAATGACGCCAAGCCACCGTAGAAAGTACATAGAGTTTACTTTGCCAAACAGATGGCCGCTGCTGGCCGCCAAGTGGTCGTGATGCCTCGGCGGACCTGACTACACTGAGTTTCACACATCAAGAGCACCGCTCTTAATCTATGCAAGAAGTTCAGTCAACAAAATGTATAAATCCGCCCGTCTGTTTTCTTGGGCGTTCGCGGTTGTGAATGCTCGTGTGAGCCGAGCACGAGCCTGTGCGTGGGGCGTCGCGGCCGGCTACAAATGAAATACCGAAACGACGAAACGTGAGGTGTTGTGAAACAGCGCATTAAAAGACGCATAACGGAGTTTGTTTATTTCTAATTAAGGCGCAAATCATGTTCGTGTGTTATTCAGCCTGAAAAAGAAAACGAAATCACAGCCTGGCAATAAAAACATTGAACTATTTGTTCTTAATTTTGTTGGAATAAACGCATTTATTTCCAAATCTCGCTTGCCTCTAAAGCGTTGCACCAGTTGCATAGAAAAGAGCCCGCGAAAGCGCTCGGCACCGGCCACTCGAGACTTCCAGTCTCGCGCGTCCACCTCGCTTCGCAGGCCGGCCACCGTTGTGTTCTTCATCGGCGATGCTGCTACACTTACGTGGGCGTAACTTCCCGTCAGCAGCTTTTAGCTATGGCGAGCGATATTCCTCGTTAACAGCTACTGAAGTCCGAGCTGGATGGGATAGCGTCCGCCTCGGCGCGGCAGCCGCGTCAAATCGTTCGTCCACCTGGTTGACTGGTCACTCATACGTCGCCGAAGTCAGCTGCACGATCTTTGCAAAGCGAAGTGCGAGTGCATTCATTCGCAGAGATTTTGGAGATGGTGAGATGCAGCCGTCTGAACCCACGCCCGCACACACAACACGGGTGCATGCACGGATAGCCACGCCCGCTTGCACTAAACATGACGAATTCTATCCCAGAACTTTTATTGCGATAGCAATTATATGGACACTCGCGGCTGGTTTTCGCCGTCGGCGTCGGCGTCCGCGTCGGCGTCGGCGTCATTTGCCGTATATGTATATGTATATATATAACCGGGCCCGCCGGTCGTTCGTGAGCGTGAAAAGACGCGAGGGGGGGGGGGTCCCCTCGAGCGACCTTCGACGACAGCGGGCGGGGGGGGGGGGGGGGGGGGGCAACGTTCGATTTTACGAGCGCGGGCGCGGGCGCGCGCTTTATCTCCCCTTCTGATCTCCCCTTCTCGGCGGCCGGGCCGGCGTACCCTTCTACGTGCTGCGCTCTCAACGCGAAGAGAATTCTCTTAAACAAGCGTTTTCTAGAGTTGCGTGAGATCGGATCCAAAAAGAGTTAGCTGCCAGCCTCACTTCGTATAACATTACAATTTTTTGCTATCGCATTCATTGCTTCACCCTTGCGGTGAAACTGTGACTTTTTTGCTAAATCGAAACTTACGAAAAGCTGACCGTCGGGTGGCGTATTTGCGAAAAGGATCTATTACATGCATATTCTTTTACAATGACATTTTACATTCGTGTACGGCGTATCTCCTGTGTTTCTTTCCCTGTCTGTCCCCTCTCTGTCATATTTGTGTAGATTACGCTGTGTTCTAGCTCTGGTTGCGACGTCTGATAAATGCAGTCACTTGCGCTATGAGGATTGTGTTTACACGAACAATGCTGTTCTACACTCGGCTCAGTAAATAATAAGAAAAAAGAAAACATATGCATAGAAACTACAAAAAAAGAAAGCGGCAGATAATAATGCTCACTCCTAAATTGTTTAAGACTTGTGTAACGGCACGACCGCAGAGTAATTGTTGACGCACGAAACATGTACCCACATATTTTTTTTCTCACTATAATGCATTAGTTGCTGTTAGCACTCCGGAAAGGGCATTAGGGATTATACTTTAATGGCTTAAAAATGGTTTAACAGAAAGCACTGCTCCCTAGAGGGCGCTAGGAGATTTTGCAGCCGGACAGACACCGCCAAACCATTGATGTGTGTCATTTACAGCTTCCATGTAAAACAATTACACCATGAGACTGTTTGGCGTAGCGCACACCCACAAGGACAAAGAAGGACACACACACACACACAGCGCTAACTTTCAACTATGGTTTTATTTCTGATCACACGTGTTATTTATACATCAACAGGCGATCGATAAAACCAAGGAAACACCTAGGAAAAAAATAAAAACATGTAATAGTACAGCATCGATCGCACACATGTCATCACTGATTACAACATCTGCACGCACCTTCTTCAAAGTGTCAATCCAAGATACCTCTTTTCTTTATCGGACAAACCTAAAGACGGCGCACTCACGCATTTTTCTTTCACTTTGTCAATTTCAAACGCCTCGATTATTTCCCGGGTTGTTTTTCCTCGAGCCCTATATAGAATACGAGTGCTCTCAAACTCTGGGGCGCAACCACATCTTTGGCAGTGAATGCCCAAGTGGCCAGACACAGCTTTTTTGACATTATACGAGTGTTCCCTGAGTCTTTGGTTTATACACCTTCCCGTTTGGCCAATATAGACGCGTTCACATGTTAGAGGAATAGCGTACACCACGCCTTCACTGCATTCCACAAATTTTTCGCGGTGCTTGATTGTGCAATCACGCTTCACCTTGCTGTCCGCGTTTACCTTTTTGCACATCTTTTGCAGACGTTCGGTAGCGGAAAAAACTACGTCCGCACCAAACTTTCTCGCTATTCTGCGCAAATTATGCGAGATTGCGTGCATGTAGGGCACCACAGCAACCTTGGTTGTCTTAGTACCGGCGGTCTGCTTACTGGTGTTCGCTCTTCCTTTTATACTGATAGTTTCGGCGACGGCGGTTAACAGGCGCAGGGGGGTAGCCAGAATCCATCAAACGTTTAGCCTGCGCCCACAAGCTCGCTTCAAGCTTGTGCCGGCACGATTTCATCAGTGAACTCTGAAAACATGAACTTATAACAGCACGCTTTACCAACTTCGAGTGCGCAGATGCAAACGAGAGTACGGGCTTATTTCCTCGCGGTTCACCACTTATTTCCTCGTGGCCAAACGGGAAGGTGTATAAACCAAAGACTCAGGGAACACTCGTATAATGTCAAAAAAAGCTGTGTCTGGCCACTTGGGCATTCACTGCCAAAGATGTGGTTGCGCCCCAGAGTTTGAGAGCACTCGTATTCTATATAGGGCTCGAGGAAAAACAACCCGGGAAATAATCGAGGCGTTTGAAATTGACAAAGTGAAAGAAAAAATGCGTGAGTGCGCCGTCTTTAGGTTTGTCCGATAAAGAAAAGAGGTATCTTGGATTGACACTTTGAAGAACGTGCGTGCAGATGTTGTAATCAGTGATGACATGTGTGCGATCGATGCTGTACTGTTACATGTTTTTATTTTTTTCCCATGTGTTTCCTTGGTTTTATCGATCGCCTGTTGATGTATAAATAACACGTGTGATCAGAAATAAAACCATAGTTGAAAGTTAGCGCTGTGTGTGTGTGTGTGTCCTTCTTTGTCCTTGTGGGTGTGCGCTACGCCAAACAGTCTCATGGATCATAACCAACTAGCCCAACAACGCGCCTTGAGCAATTACACCATCTCCCACTAAAGGGAACCATGCGGGGATTCGAAGCAGCGCCGGTGTTCACTTGTGTTTCCATTTGTATGTTTTCGTGTATGTTTGATTTCTGTTTGGAGTTGTGTATCAGCGGTGCTGCTTACGCTGCTGTCACAGCTTACGTTACCGATGCCGCTACAACAGGCGCCAACGTTGACATCCATAGCGCCGTTTCGAAGGAGAGTGCAATGGAGCGAGCGCGCGTCGCATTACATACAAGCGCACGCCGCATTATATGCGAGCGCACGCCGCATTTTATACGAGCGCACAGCTGCGCCGGAGAGAGAGAAACGGGAGAGGAGAAACGAAGCGGAGGCAGCGCTCACGCCACCTCCTCCACCCCACCTTCTCCCACCTCCTCGCGCTCACGCGAGGAAAGGGGGGAGAGCTGGCGCATGCGCAGTAAGGGTGGTCAGGCCGCACACCACCGGATTGAACTCCGCTCTAAGCTGCTTCGCATCTAAAACGAACGATATACCTTTACGGGCATCTGTCCTGCGCGGACTTCGCGGCGATGCCCTTAGGTTCCGCATTGTGTACCGAGGGAAATTCTACAAGAAAACACCGCTAAGGTGCCGGTGCTCATACGTAACGCCTTCAGACGGAAACTGTGCAGCTTGGATACATACTTGAGGCGGATTTTTCCTCCGCCTCACCCAAAATTAGACAGAAAACAGGCGACAGATTGGCGCAAATTACAAACTCATTCTTTTCCCAGCCCTGCTCAGCTACACAGGATGTTTCCAGAGGTTTACCCAGACTCGATATGTAAAGCCTGTAAAATAGAAGCGGCCTCCCTAAGACACATGCTATGGGGGTGTCCCAATCAGCAGAAAGACTCCCCAGAACCTCTCCGGGAGCGATGGCGTACAACGCTGCTCAGCTCCGATCTACACGATCAAACCTGGGCTATCCAGCAGGCCAGGGAGGCTAGTGGGAGACAAGGTCTTCCATCCTCCATCTGAGCGGTCTGGCCCGGACCAGTAACTAGCCGGATCTCGCAATAAAGTTGTTTCATTCATTCATTCAGTGGACTGTTTAGTGGACGCGCAAACCTTATTCTTTCGCGCACGCTTTTAATCTAGTTTGCGCCTTATCTCACCGTGAGAGTGGCCGTGCTTTCGGTAGGACTCAGCGATGGCGGCGTTCTGGATGACGTCCATGTAAAAGGCCTCCCCTGCGAATGCTCACTGTGCAGCCTGTAGCCTCGGCTGCGCCCTTGAAGCATGCCTCCACTCGGTCACGGAGCAGCAGCAGTTCCGCGTTAGAATCGGAGCGCACAAAGAATTGGAGCTCCGTTTCCTCCGGAATCACGTTCGGGTACCTTCCGCCTTCTGTGATGACACCTGCGGGTACACGGATAAAAAAAATTTCCCATCTCCCGCTAAAAGGAACCATGTGTGGATGCGAAGCAGCGGGGAGATAAATAGCTTGAGCGGGAGGAACGTCGCCGCTCTCATTTCACGGCAGCGGTCCGGGCGCTCATCGCGGCGCTGCACAGGAGAGAAAATTAGGCTCGCGCGCTCCATCATTTTCATACCGCTGAACTACCGTGGCGCCTCCAGCGGAGTATGCAGCTGTCACACCACCTGTTGTGCGCGCCGCTCCGTAGAGGATTCCTAGAGGAGAGGACGGGGGGGGGACCGTAGGAAAGGAGAGAGAGGGGGGAGGGGACGTGCATGCGCTGTGGGGGTGTGGGACGCGGGAGCCGCTACGTAGAGTAGAGGATTCCTAGAGGAGAGAGGGGAAGAGGACACGCATGCACTGTGGGGATGTGGGACGCGGGCGCCGCTCCGTAGAGTAGATGATTCCTAGAGTAGAGAAAGGGGGTGACCGTAGGAGAGGATAGGGGGAGGGGACGCGTATGCGCTCTGGGGGGGTGTGGGACGCGGGGTCCGCTCCGTAGAGTAGAGGATTCCTAGAGTAGAGAAAGGGGGTGAGCGTAGGAGAGAGAGGGGCAGGGGGACGCGCATGCGCTGTGGTGGTGTGGGACGCGGGAAGGAGGGACGGACTCAGCCCTCTCCAAACACATGCCAGCAAGATCAAGGAATGGGGTCAACCTGAGCGACCGACACCACCTGCCTAGCCATTGCTAAGCAGCCTCTCTCTGCTGTCGGCCATGACTCTGATGACTGTGGTAGTGGTTGACGGCCTTCATATTACTACAGTGTTCTGGTTCGCACAATGGGTGCTTCCCTACTTCATGAAAGTGGCCGGACGCGGGACGCGGGAAAGACGGACAGAGCCCCGAGCATAAGATGCTTCGCATCCAAAAATACGTTAGCAGCCAGAGAACTTTTGCCCTGTACTTTGGATTAACGTTACTAGATACAAATACGAAGTAGCGTAACTCTACTGTTCCCACTTCCCCATCTGCTCTAATCCTGGTATGTGTCGACCACAACCTTCTAGTTCACCCCATATTGTTGCACCTCTATGAAGAAGCGTGAAAAACACCATCCATAGCTGCAACTCGAAAGCGGGTCTTTTAAATGGGCATCGAGCATTCTACCCCTGCACCACTTGGGTAGAGCCGCTCGCAACTGTTTAACAACGACACGTTGCAGGCTAGAGGTCGCAGCGACGACACAATGCGGGCTAAAGGTCGCCGCGCCACACGCGGCTTGACCCTGTTTTGGCTTCACTTTGGAAGCTTGTTCCGAGAACTCACCAGTTCTAGTACCCTCTAATAACAGCGAAGCTGCTCGATCCGAGTGGGAGGCTTGATCGGCTAATGCTAGGTCACTTTGCTGAGGCTATAGGTTTCAAACTTGGCTATTTTTCAGCTTTTTATGGCTCTTGGATCGACCATATCTTCACGTCAGCCGCTTTCTTTTTCAAGTAGACTGGGTCGGATTGCCGCCGCTGATCTCGTTCTCGCTCAGCTGCACGTCCAGTCTCGCGATAGGCAGCATCTTCTTCAGGTGTACGGCTCTTCCTCGGACGACCCATTGCAACAAACTGCCTCAGCATCGTCGCTCTTCGATAACGACCCCGAGGATATGCACATGTGCAGTGTGTCTATTGGTGACATATTTAATGAAGTAAAGAATTGCTGTAACAGCTCTTTTATTTAAACTCAGCGCGATTATACCTAATCACTTCTGCATCTTCGACGCGGCTGCTCCGCAACTGTTGCTGTGGCGCATGCGTGGCTTGACATTACGTCACCTTCACCTCAGCTGTCGCGATAGCTGGGTGCAGCGGGTTCCGTTGCCAAGCGCCACGTGGCGGCGGCTTCTCCGTTGCTACTGCTTCGGCGCATGCACGTCTTGGCATGACGTTACACCAGCTGGCGCGGCAGCGAGGTGAGGCGAGGCCAGGTGGTGCACAGCTGTGGCGTCGGTGGTTGCTAGTCAACGAAGTGGCGAGGTGCCTCGCGGGAAACAGCCGTTTTTATGACGTGCTCAACAGCTTCTCTGTTAGCCAGTTCCACACCATGAAAACCATGCGACAGAGAAAGGGTAAGCGAGCAAGCGAACGTCTTCGGCTAGAGAAATCACCTTGTGTCGTAAAGTCGCCGCTAGATTTGAAATACGTGCGCTAACCTTTGATTGCGCCAAATGAGATCCCGTGACCTGCCGGGTCAGGCGATGGCGTTTCAGCGAACGCCTCGCGTCACGCAATTTGCGGCCGACGCAGCCGGAATCCTGGCCATTATGCGCTGCCCAGGGCGCAACCTCATAGACTTTGTGTAACAGAACGTTCTACCACGCCGCACGGGATTGGTCGAGGCTCGCCTGACGGACAGACGTGAGAACAGCAAGCGTAAAAAGCAGTCCTGTAATTCAGGTTGTCTTCTACTACGCAAAGAACGGACACAGAACGGATGGAGACACTGTTCCGTCCGAATGAGCGGCCGTACAGCGGTCTCCGGCCAATTTGGAAGGAATCGAATCGTAAGCGCTTCGGTGGGACCAGTGAATGAGTGTCTGGCTTAATCAAATTCCGCACGAAAATTTGGCGAAAATGGCGCTCAGCGTAACCACGAAACGTTTCGTGCAATTGCGACATCAGCTAGCGCCCAGTTCAGACAAATAAATCGTTAAAGTGATCACGCTCTACAATTCAAGTTTTGAAGAACAATGCGCCCAAATATGGTACTCAGCTATAATAATGATATATTTCTTCATGCGTTGAAAACTGATGGTCAAAACCTGACGGATTTGCTGTAGCCGAGGCAGCCCTCTCACCTCCACTATTACAGGATTCGCACTGCGCGCAAACAAAGCTTCATTTCTGCACCCCTTTCTAGATACTGCACTGTGGTGATCGTCAAGCTAAATTTATGTAACCCTTTTTTGTTGGGCGATCATATATAGCAACAGTCTGGCCTCATGAACCACTCTGGTGCAACACCAGTTAGCCCGCTGGCACGCTCTTCATCACGCCAGCGTTGTGAGGGGTCTCCATCAGACTAAAATTTGCTGCATATTTCAATGATTGGTCTTCGGGCGAAACCAATAAACACTACTAACTGAGGCATCAGAAGTCTCGCTTCGAGCAAAAAGCGCTAATATAGTGCCCTTCATTTTTTTCGTCCGCGTTAGCAATATTCCTAACTTAAAAATGAAAATGAAAACGAAAAAAAAAAATTAATAAGAAGTAGAAATAAAAATGCGGCATATGTGTGTGATTTCGTTGCTGCGCTGAGCGACTTAAAGCTAGAAGTCGTACCATGAATCCACGATGATGGCTTGCATTGCTGGCGGAGAAGACCAATGTTGACGAAGGAAGCGATGGCGGCATCTAGGGCGTTTACGCCTTCCCATGGGTAAGCTGCCGCGTGAGCAGCCTTGCCCTTGAAACGCACTTCGAACTGCAAAGTGTTGAACGTCATCTTTGGTTAGATCAGCACTACGCGAGAGGCTTTGAGTTCAGAAGGTTGCCGCTTGGGCTAGTAGTGTTTCATACTTGAAGAGACGTGCTGTGCAGCTGGCTCCAAGCGGTTGTCGCCGACATCATTTGAATTTTGTGCCATGTTTCCGTACACAACTCATCGATTTAGAATTTGAGAATAGTAAGCACGACCTGACCGTGTTTAAATGCATTCTGCATGTAGCGATCACTTGAATCCTGCGACCGTAGTCAACGACACAGTTAGAAATTTCTTAACGTGTTTAAAAAATTGGGGGGACCCTTAAGCTTCGTCTTTAAGAGTTGAACGCGATAGCGATATCCTGTCCTTATTGCGCACATTAACCACTTGGAGCATACTTGCTATACACCCACTACGTGGTGTTAAAGGAATACGCGCAGTAACGTGTCGTAATTGCTAATATTGAGCAATATTATTTGTATGCATCTAGTTGGACGCGTTTGTCGCTCGCTGCGACTCCCTACACATAGTCCACTCTCAACAATAATGAAACAAGAGGAACCTAACTTGAGCTGAACTTGAAACTTTGTTTGGTGCAAAACCCATACAGAGCGATAAATCCTCAGACCAGAACAAAACCAGTGAGACAGGCGAGGACAGGCGCTGACCTTGATTTGAAAAAAACTTTATTAGATATACAGGAAGAATTTATTAGATATGCATGCTTTGCGTAGCTGTAATAAAGATGCTCAACTGAAATTCTGCACTTTTTCTTGTCTTTTTCTTATTTCTCAATTTCTATTATTTCCATTGATAAGAATACGCGCTGCATACCATGCAAGACGAAATAGTGCGCAGTTTGGCGTCTCTAAGGTTCAACACCCCGCTGTAGACTCTCCGTCTCGATTCGGCGTGGAAAGCAAAAGCACCTGCTGGTATACGCTTGGATTAATGACACGCTCCATCTCACCGCTTGCGACGCTGAGAAAAGAGGCGTGACGATATCGGCGGGAGACGGGTGTGACATGATGGCCACGTCGATGCCCTCGAGTGCACCCTGGTCGATGAGCAGCTGCTTGCCGGCTTTGCCCTCCTCACCGGGAGTGCCTAGGACCACCAGCTGCAGAGGGGATAGCGGAAAGACGACATGTTCACAGGAAATGCACAGAACTGAGGACAACAAGAACGTTTAGCTGTACAATCTCGTCCAACATACAGTCGTGGAATAGTCTAGCAAAAAAAAATCACAGGGTTCGTTACGCATTTACGTAACACAACTGAAAGGCGAACGCCACCTTTTTCTTATTCTTCGCAGTCGATATTTTCACGTGGTCGTGACGTCGACGAAGGCAGCAGGCGACGTGTCCAAGATGAAACTCTTTATTTGGCCGAACTTGTGGCCGGGAAACGGAAAGTCAGATTACAGCAAGCAAGGCACGCTGCACAATGATAGCGGCGAACGGAGCGTCGGCCGTCGAAAAACTGACAAGCGGTGAAGCGCGTCGGAATTTATACGTGTGTCATGGAATATTTCAGTCTTATCACTGGTTGTCGTGCAAGCACTGGAATAAGCTCGAGTGTTCGCGTCTTGCGCGCAATCTTAACGAAATGATCTACAATAATCGCGAAGCTTCTAGAACAATGAGGAGCGGTTTGCGCTGAGCATTGCTGACTGTCTTTGAGGGCGAAAACCGAATAGAGCAAAGTGAAAAAAAGAAACGCGCGTGGCAATATGTTGATCCCCCCTTCGCAAGGAGGGTCAACATATCGAAAGCTCTCTGCTCCCAACGTGGTTTCGCACTGCCTCCGTGATCGACCAGCCTTTGCACGAGCGAAGATGTCATGCGATGACGTCGTCATGTGTCGTTAACTTATGTGACGTCATAATGACGCCATTATGACGCCATAAATTTTGACAATCTGTGACGTCATCATGACGTCATATTGTCGCTCGTGTTGACGCCGCGCACGAGTTTTCGCGTTTGAGAAGGCAACTAGGGCTTTCGCCTAAATAAAGAAATGACATATTGGATCATCTTCAGAATTCGCTTGGAAGCGATTACATTAAGTTCTACTGGGCATAAAGAGAGACGCAGGCGGAGCTTCATAGAAGTGGTTCAAATGTCTTGTTGTCGCGAGCTCTTTGGGGTGGCTTTATATAACTCATTTTAGTAGAAACGCACGGACGTTCGCTGCAAAACTCACTGCTAAAGTATATTTAGATTAGAGCCAGGGCACAAAAAACTCTCTCGGAAAATGAAGGAAAGGGCGGCTGGGCAACGATGTTAAACGGGTGCTTCTTAATAGGCGCGGCAACAAAGGATAAAATAGACACACACCTCAATGATTGGGCTGAGATGATATGAATAATATCATTATTTTGTTGCTTTTCACATAATAGCGGCCTTGTCGCACTTAATCTTTTTTTTTTTGTTTTTCTTGTTATTATTCGTCAACTTGTTTTGCTTGAATTGTTCCCTTTTTTCATTCAGAAATAAATGACATCGTAGAGCTTCAAAGAATGCTGCTAGAAGAAGCCTATAGGAAAACACCGTTTTAAGTAAAATCAATGAATCGGAAGGTAAACACCCCTTGAAGCAAGCGTTGATTTTCCTGCTAGCATTGGTACTGCCGCAACTGCTGCTGCTACTGCTGATAGCGGTACTGATGAAACTACGGTTATTATGGGTCATGCGATGTTATACGTGCATATGCACCTTGCCACGTATGTCCTTGGATGTCTTTTATTGCCTCCTGCACAGCGAGAGCGGCGCCCACCGATGCTTCGGCGATCAGGTTGTGCCCGCAGCCATGACCGATCTCTGGAAGGGCGTCGTACTCGCAGAGCAGAGCTACGCACGGTCCTGCGAAACGGTTAAAACGCAGGAAGTATGAAAATTGTAAGTTTTTTCGAATGAGAAGAAATTTATCTGTTTCTAAATTAGCCATTACCTTTTTGATGTCGTGCGGAGGTTTTTTTCTCATAAGCTCGTTGAAGCGTATGAGAAAAAAAAATGTGGAGAATGTGTCCACAATCGCTGAGGACGTATCCACAATCGCAATCGGTGTGAACCTATCCTCAAACCAGTTCATGCGGAATTTTTCTTTCTTTAACACGAACGTGTTTTATGCCGGGCTGAATCGAGAACTCACAGGCATCATTCCATTCACGGAAAGAGGTCATTGAAATTATATGCCATGCGCGCGGCATATGTTGATTTCCTCGCGATTTAAAATTACAGACTCTCAATTCATTACCGCATTGCATATCCAGTTTCTGAAATCATTTCAGGTTGCCACTTTAATTCATGTTAAAATCTTGCTCAAAAGTGCCCGATAGGGAAGCCTAATCAGAAATTATGGCCCAAATCGTGGACATCGTGTGCATCGTTACCTGTGGCCGAGAGAGAGTGCAACACGCCCAAGAAGACGCGGCGCGTCTTGCCCGTGGGAGCATTGGGCGATTAACGAAATTTCGAAGCAGCTTCGATCAATGCCCGTTCCAAAAGGTCGCGTTTGATCCGCTGACATTTTCTGTGAAAGCGGATACTTATTTTTTTTTAAGAGGAAGTGTTTATCTGACGTTGAGAAGTGCTTTTTTTTTTTCGAGAAACAAATGAGGCAGTGGCCTTAGAATCTAACTTTTACGCCATGAGAACTCCTTGCACCTCGCGTTATGCTGTGGAGCGCCGTGTTACAGGTTCGACTCCCGGATCCGGGTGCAGCATGCTATGCCGATAGAACGCAAAGCCACTCGTTCAATTAAATTTAGATGCACGTGAGAGGACCACCATGTAGCCAGAACTTACCTGGCACGCCCCCCCCCCCCCCCCCCCCACCTCCACGGCGTCAACTATTTCGTAATGTACACCTTTCGGACGTTAATAGCTGCGATGCATAATTGCTTCTTCGGAGAAATGTGCTATAACTCACCACTTCTCCTTTTGTTATTTAGAGCTTGCACATCAATGAATGACAAATTGTGATGTTGCTGAGTTTCGGCTTTTAGAGCCACGCATCGTTTAGCTGACTGATTCGCAGTGTTTAAAGCTCAGTAAGAACATTTCAACTAGGCGTAATTAAAAAGAATAGTTTAGTTTGAAGATGTTTAAGTAGCAGCCATGTCTTTGTACTTGATCGTTTTTAACAGCGAAACTGTGATAGCCGGCCGTAAAATGTCCATGGTCACCATAAAATCGCCATCTTCATAAACGGGTATGTGCCACAGAAAGTTGCTCATTCCCAATACTTACCACTGGTCCACAAAAAATGCAGAGGGCAACAGTTCAAGAAATGGCTGTGAAGCGACGGCAGCGGCCCATAAAAAGACAGAAAACATAGAGAGAAAAAGAAAGCGATAGAAATACAAACAGAAAAATAGAGAGAAATAAAGGGAATAAAGACAAAAAAGATAGAGAGAGAAAGACGTAGAAAGAGATACAAAGAAATACACACGAAACAGAGAGCAACACAGAAAGGGAAAGAAAGAGAGAGAGAGATAAAGAAAGTTGAAATAAAATAGAGAAATAACGACAAAGAGAAATAGATAGAGAGAGAAAGAAATAAATAGAAAGAAACAAATACAAAAAATACATAAAAGAATCAGAGATAAACAAAAAGGAAAAACAAGAAAGATGGAAACAAATCAAGAAAAACAAGGAATGCCACCCAGCTGCGCTCTTCTTTGAGGCTTGGCACCATAAGTATGAAGCTGCCATAATTTTATTGCGATAGCAATTATATGGACACTCTCGGCTGCTTTTAGCTGTCGGCGTCGCCGTCATGCTCTGTATATGTATATGTACATATACAGGGTGTCCCAACTATCTTTAGCCAAGGCTTGAAAAATACAATATTCGAGGCAGGCGAGTGAAATGAGTTGAATATTGCTTACAGCTATCTTGCGCACTACAGGCAATTTTTTTCTTTTGTAATTAACGAATTTGTTAATTAGAATTAATTTACTATCTTGATAAATATTGACTTTACGCGAGAAATGAGAGTTCCAAAGTTCGAGGGCGTCTTCAGAAACCCCCATGGCATCATTTGCAATAAAGAAAGTTTTACGCGTACCATTTTTTCCGTGCTTGAAAGAAAGCCCGCGAAATACAAAAAATACCACGTGACTAGCGCATTCGCGCGCCGCGACCCTGCTGCTCTCAGCCGTGGTTTGAGCGAACAAAATCAGCTGCGACCACGAACCGCCCGCTGCGTTGCAGCAGTAGGCCGATAACTTTACGGTGGTTTCTTCGCCCGCGCTCGGCACAACTTGCGCAGTCACGCGCGCCAACTGGCTGGCAACGCGCCAAGAAACCACCATCAACTTATCGGCCTACCGCTGCAACGCAGCCGGCGGTTCGTGGTCGCAGCTGATTTTGTTCGCTCAAACCACGGCTGAGAGCAGGAGGGTCGCGGCGCGCGAATGCGCTAGTCACGTGGTATTTTTTGTATTTCGCGGGCTTTTTTTTCAAGCACGGAAAAATGGTACGCGTAAAACTTTCTTTATCGCAAATGATGTCATGGGGGTTTCTGAAGACGCCCTCGAACTTTGGAACTCTCATTTCTCGCGTAAAGTCAATATTTATCAATTTAGTAAATTAATTCTAATTAACAAATTCGTTAATTACAAAAGAAAAAAATTGCCTGTAGTGCGCAAGATAGCTGTAAGCAATATTCAACTGATTTCACTCGCCTGCCTCAAATATTGTATTTTTTAACCCTTGGCTAAAGATAGCTGGGACACCCTGTATATATATATATTATAAGGGGTTTATCGAAGAAAACCAACGGCTTGATATCAGGGGCGTCAGTCACTGTCACGCGCTCTCTCGCCTCTTCGTCTTAGTCGTCTTCTACTGTTGCTCCGACTCGATGCTGCCTCTCTTCCCCACTACAATTGCCCCGGTGGTGAAGAGGAGCCATCCTGGCGACTCAAGGCGAAGCAAGCACAAGGGGATCATAGTAGGGTTTTAAGCGGCTGATGTGGACTGTTTCACGACCAGGGCATCGTCTGTCGGCGGAAGGTGTGACTGGTTCGACGACAAAGTTGACCGGGGACGTGCACTGAACGATGCGGTACGGACCATTGTACTTGTGTGCAAACTTTCGGCAGAGGCCGGGGGGACTGGCACGGAACAGAAAGCCATACAAATGAACCTACAGGGAAGGTGTGAGCAGGCTTGTCCTCGTCAAGCCGTTATTTTTGGAGACCTTGTGCGACGGATGTAAACGAACGTGCTAATTGGCGGCACTCTTCTGCACACTGAACAAGTTCGGAGACCGGACGGTATTCGGAAGCATCCGGGTGGTATGTAAGTATCGTGTCAAGCATCGAAGAGGGCTCCCGTCCGTACAGTAGAAAGAAAGGTGAAAACCCAGTAGTAGCTTGTGTGGCCGTGTTATAGGCAAACGTCACGAAAGGGAGCACCAAGTACCAATTAGAATGGTCGGCGGATATGTACATGGAGAGCATATCACCAAGTGTGCGGTTAAAGCGCTCCGTCAAACCGTTTGTCTGCGGGTGATAGCTCGTAGTGGAGCGGTGAATAATATTGCACTCACTGAGAAGCTCCTGGACGACTTGCGACAGAAACACACGCCCTCGATCGCTAAGCAGCTCACGTGGCGCGCCATGGCGAAGGACGAAGCTGCGCAAGATGAACCAAGGCGACATCACGAGCTGCAGCTGCTGGCAAAGCGGCGGTTTCGGCGTAACGGGTGAGATGGTCAACGGCCACAATAATCCAGCGATTTCCAGCAGGAGTACAAGGTAGGGGGGCCGTAGAGATCGATTCCGATTCTATCAAACGGCCGAGCTGGACACGGCAAAGGTTGTAATTCGCCAGACGCATGACAAGTTGTTTTCCGTCGCTGACACTCAGTGCACGAACGTATGTACTCGCGAACGTATGTGTACATGCCACGCCAGAAGAAGCGCTGGCGAAGTCGGTCGTATGTTTTCAAAACGCCAGCGTGGGCGTTCTGTGGGTCCGCGTGGAAGTACGTGCACAAGTCGGAGCGCAAATGGCGAGGTATCACAAGAAGCCATTTCCTACCATCTGGTTGATAGTTGCGGCGGTACAACATGGCGTCCCGTATCGCATAATGGGGGGACTTGTCGGCGTAGTGCACGAGGTGGCCGCTGGCATGCTGTCGCCGAAGACGAGGATAGAGCGTCGATCCAAGGGTCTTTCCGCTGTTCCTAAGGCATGTCAGCGATATCGATGTTGGAAATGGTAGCTTCGGCAAGGGAAACAGGTGCAACGGCTGCAGGAAGGGGCGAACGAGAAAGTGCGTCTGCGTCGGTATGCTTGGGCCCTGAGCGGTAAATGACGCGAATATCAAATTCCTCTAACCGTAGCGCCCAATGTCCAAGACGGCCCGAAGGATCCTTCAATGAAGCGAGCCAACAAAGTGAATGTTGATCGGTAACGACATCAAATGGGTGGCCGTACGCGTAAGGGCGGAATTTTTGTAATGCCCAAACAATGGCCAAACATTCCTTTTCGGTAACCGAGTATTTGCACTCCGTCTTGGTCAGGGCGCGACTAGCATACGCAACGACATACTCGGAGAAGCCAGGCTTGCGCTGGGCAAGGACAGCGCCAAGTCCTATGCCACTGGCGTCCGTGTGCACCTCGGTTGGAGCAGTAGGGTCGAAGTGGCGTAAAATAGGTGGTGAAGTCAGGAGATGGCGTAATGTTTCGAAAGGATCATCGCATGCTGGTTACCAGTCAGAGAGGTGTCCATCGCCGGTGAGCAGCTTTGTCAGTAGTGCGATGACCGTAGCGAAGTTCTTCACAAAGTGGCGAAAGTATGAACACAGACCGACGAAGCTGCGAAGCGCTTTCAGGGTCGTAGGCTTCGGGAACTCAGCGACAGCGCGAAGCTTCTCTGGGTCCGGTAGGACGCCATCCTTTGAGACAACGTGGCCAAGTATTGTGAGCTTCCGAGCTCCAAAGCGGCACTTCTTGATGTTTAGCTGAAGGCCTGCACGCGTGAGGCAGCTCAATACTTCGTTGAGACGACGGAGGTGACTGTCAAAATCAGCGGAGAAAACAACCACATCATCCAAGTAACATAGGCATGTCTTCCATTTTAACCCAAGCAAGACGCTGTCCATGATTCCTTCGAATGTTGCGGGCGCATTACAAAGGCCGAAGGGCATAACATTAAATTCATATAGACCATCGGGTTTCACGAATGCAGTTTTCGGGCGATCTGATGGTGCCATGGGGTCCTGCCAATAGCCGCACCGAAGGTCTAGTGATGAGAAGAATTCGGCGCCTTGCAAGCAGTCCAGGGCATGATCGATGCGTGGCAAAGGGCACATCTTTACGCGTAACTTTGTTTAAGCGGCGGTATCGACGCAGAAGCGAATCGAGCCGTCTTTTTTCTTCACAAGCACAACAGGTGAAGACCAGGGACTGCTTAACGGCCGAATGACGCCACGTTGCAACATGTCGTCTACTTGGTCGGTGATCACACGACGCTCAGCTGGAGACACACGGTATGGGCGCTGTCGCAGAGGCGCTTGTGAGCCGGTGTTAATGTGATGGACAACGGTGTGGGTTCGCCCTAACGACGTCTGCTGACAATCAAACGAGCCTCGAAACTCGTGAAGAAGTGCTAGGAGCTTCTCGCGGTGTGCCTCTTCAAGTTCGCCATCTATTGAGGGGCCAAACTCATTCATGTTTGGGTGATCGGGCGGGCTGGCAGATGGCGTCAGTGCATTAAGGTGCATATCACTCGCCCCGTCAAGGCCGAAGATTGAGGAAACTTCTAAGTCGTGGAACGTTCCAATGCATTCGCCGCTGAGCAAGGTTGTGGGAGACGGCAAGGGATTCGTGACAAACAAATTCGTAGCGCCGGTCGTAATGTCCTGAATAGCGAATGGCAACGCGAGGCTCCGTCGACGTTGGAAGGTTTGGGAGGGTGTAAACAAAACTGTAGACTCGGACACATCGTCACAGCACACGGGAACAAAGGCTGCGCTATTCGGTGGTATGTCGATGTCGTCGGCCACAAATAGCTTGTTCAACTCAGGTTCAGGCGACGAGGAACACAAGCAGAGAAGGCAACTTCCGCACGAGCACAGTCGATAACCGCATGATTACGAGACAGAAAATCCCAGCCGAGGATCACATCATGAGAACACGCAGGCAGCACAAGAAATTCAACAGTATACAAAGCACCTTGGATTACAACGCGGGCTGTGCAGGCAGCTGATGGTCGAATATGGTGAGCGCTGGCAGTACGGAGGGACAATCCCTCTGAAGTCGTGGTGACCTTCCGAAGCAGGCGGCAGTCTCAAATCAATCACTGAAACGTCAGCACCAGTGTCCACAAGCGCAAGGGTACGATAACCATCCACAAAAACGTCGATGAGGTTTGCCGGAGAAATGCGAGGACTTGATCCTTTCGACGACGACGCAGTTCGTGCCTCGGGAACTGCGGCATCTAGTTTTCCGCCTCGGGAGAGTAGGGTCGACGGCGCATAGGTGACGGTGAACGACGTCGGGGAGATTGAGATCGGTGGTTAACTGAGGGCAGGCGGTCGGGTGAAGAAGATCCTTGTTGCCGTGCTGTGCCACTAAAGCGTCGAGAGTCGCGCGGCGATCTTTGCATGGTATCTGTGTGGACGGGAGGGCGGCGGCGGCAGAAACGTGCCACGTGTCCTGCATAACCGCACGAATAACAGATAGGGCGGTTGTCTGTTGTGCGCCACGGATTCGGAAACGTAGCGACTGGTCGGCCGAACGGAACCGGTGATGACCGAACAGGCACCGGCGAGGGCGCATAAGCTGGCTGACAAGGCGGCCTGGCTGCGACGACCTGTGCGTACGTCAAGGACGCAGCCTCCAGAGGTGGTGAACGAGGGAAAGGCAAAGCGTCAGAGACCTCTTCTTGGATGACGTGCCTTATTGCTGGAGCGAGATGATGCGTCTGGGCTGGTTCGGGCATGCTCGATAAAATGGACAGCTGCCGAGCGACCTCTTCACGCACGAACTGTTTTATGTGAGCCAACATGTCATTCTGGTCTCCGAGAGTCAAGGCCGCGATCGAGTCACGCTGTTCCAGAGAGCGTCGAGTTTGGGCGCGTTGCTTGCGCAATTCGTGAAAACTCTGGCATAAGCTGACAAGTTCGGCTACGGTTTGCGGGTCTTTGGCTAACGACATTTGAAATGCGTCATCGGCTATTCCCTTCAGTATCTGCTTGATCTTGTCTGCTTCGAGCTTCGATGGGTTGACACGCTTGCACAAGTCAACATCTTCAATGTAACTCGTGAAGGTCTCTCCCGGCTGTTGAGCACGCTCACGAAGTCGTTGTTCCGCGCGGAGCTTTCGTACAGCAGGGCGGTCGAATACTTCCGAAAATGCCTTCTTGAAGGAAGCCCAGCTGGTAATGCCAGCTTCGTGGTTCCGCAACCAGAGACTAGCGACGCCGGCCAAGTAAAAGCTTACGTAGGTCAGCTTTGCCGCATCGTCCCACTTGTTCGCTGCGCTCACCTTGTGATAAATAGCCAGCCACTCCTTAACGTCTTGGTCGTCAGTGCCGCTGAAGATCGGTGGGTGACGCAGTGGTATCACGCCAGGACATGCGGTGGCGGGAAATCTGGGAGGTACCTTGGGTGGAGGGTTCTTCCGGCATTACTGGCACTGGAGGTAAGGTGCGACTTCGTAGGTCCAGCTTCGAAGGCTACCCAGCACGTCCACCAAATTATAAGGGGGGTTTATTGAAGAAAACCAACGGCTTGATATCAGGAGCGTCAGTCACTGTCACGCGCTCTCTCGGCTCTTCGTCTTAGTCGTCTTCTACTGTTGCTCCGACTCGATGCTGTCTCTCTTCCCCCACTACAATATATATATATATATATATATATATATATATATATATATATATAAGCCACGAAGGAAAATAATTCAGAAAAATATATTCCGACGCGCGGAATCGAACGGGCGACCTCTCGCTCCGCAGCGCGCGACGCTAACGCTAAGCCACAGAGGCGCACATGCTACAGCATACTAACGGCGAGGTATTAATATACACCATTCGCTGCTGGCGGTACGCAGATCTCGGGGGGAATATCAGTGTGTTCTCTGCCTTACCAGCAAACGAGCGAGATGGCTCAAAGTGCGCGCTCGGCGCCCCACTCGTTGCGACGCCCTGGCTCCCCAACATCCCGACTTGCACTTTCGCCCGCAGGGCGTAGTCGCGTTTGCCCGGGTGCGCGCGCGCTTATCTTGGGGTGGGAGGATGGGGGCAGTTTTACGTCATGTGCTTTCGCCGGGAAGGTAGCGTTTAGGTTACAGAGCGCACAAAGGTCACTTCGCTCGCTGCAGAGGCCTCGTTGCCGAAAGAAGCGCGCTGTTCCAACACAGCGAAGTAACAACTGTGACACTTGTTAGTTCGCGCTCGTCCTGTGTATACCTGTGCGTATGTTTCGTGCGTCCTTCGCGCTTGAGCTTGTGCTCCAAGTTTCGATATGCTTGCCGTTCTTCGGGTGAAATGCCACTTTGTTGCTATCGCATTCATTGCTTCGCCCTTGCGGCGAAACTCTGACTTTTTTTTATTATTTACCTCTACCCGTTTGCTTGAACTGTCCACTTCACGCTCAGAAGCAGTAATTTGCTGAGCGCAAAAGTGAACAACACCGTTATGTTACGTCCGTCAGGGTGGATAAGTAGCTACAGGGCTCGGCAGCTGACCCGAAAGTCGTGGGTTCGATACCGGCCGCGGGCTTGATTTCGGGGGGAGGCGGAATGGTAGAAACCCGTGTGCTGTGCGGTGTCAGTGCACGTTAAAGAGCACCAGATGGTCGAAATTTCCGGAGCTTTCTAATACGGAGTCCCTCATAATCATATGATGGTTTTGGTACGTAAAACATCACATATTATTATTATTATTATTATTATTATTATTATTATTATTATTATTATTATTATTATTATTATTATTATTATTACCGTTCTGTTACACTTCACGTCATGTGAGTTCTCAAGAACAGGGTAGGACATAGTGACATGAAAAACATTACACGTGCATTACAAGGCACTTGTTATTAGGCCTACATCTTTGCTACTAGTGCAAATATTACCACACAGCCTTCCTCCGAAACAAGTCCAGACGTACTTGCTTCGGTGCCAACATAACGTCTAGCACTCGGTTCACTTTTTGATTGTTTTCAGCAATGTTTTTCATGGACTGTATTTTCCAAGATGCGTGATATTCTATCTTCCAGTGTCGACGTACGCCGCACATAAAATGATTGTACCCAAAGGTGACGTGCATCTGCATTGTTGCCGCATGAATTTCACAGCAGGTGAACGAAGGGAAGACTTTCTAAAAAAAAGAGAAAGCTTCATGAACAACTGTGTTTTTAGCCCCATGAAACCTTTTTACTAAGAAATTGAACAATAGTGGATATGCAGTAGTGCAATAGTGAGGTCCTTAAAATGTGTTAGTTGACTAGCTGGTTCATCATTACAGCGTATGGCACCGCACACCGGGTGAAAGGACAACACGAAAAGAAAAGGACATACACAAGCGCTGAATTGAAACGAATCCAGTATGCAGACTTAATTGAAACATAAGGAGAAGTTTTTATTGAAGGACCAGTTGGTACATGTTACTTCGAGAGAGAGAAGAAAAAAACAGCGCGAAAACTGGACTCAGGAAGAAAAGCACGCACCACAAGCGCTGATTGTACTAGTGTACTTCTCTTCGTGTGTCCAGTTTTTGCATGGTTTTTTCTTCGACGAGAGCGAACACGAAGCCAACCAAAACACCCATCTTCTAACTTTGTGTCAATGAATCGCACAATTATTCAGTCCGTCAATCTTGCACTCACCATCTGATCCCGCCGGAGAGTCGAATTCCGCCCTGAAGGCAGTCTCCAAGCAGTACTCCCGCTGTACGGAAAAGCCTTTGTGTTCCAGGAACTCGCAAAGTTTGTCGTGGGCTTTGACTTCTTCCAAAGCCAGCTCGGGGCTCTCGAACAAAAAGCGACTCAGCTCCCACAGTTCTTCGGAATGGTCCTGCACCACTTTGTTCACCGTAGGCGCGAAATCAGTGGCGGCCATGTCCAATCAGATGTACTAGAATAGGCAAGATGACTGGCTAAGTCTAGAGTTCAGGTTTCTGAATCGACTGCTCGATAACGCTTAGGGTAGTGTGCTTAAGGGAAGCACAACTTGTGAGCAGTGTATGAAAGCTATAGAGAGTTTTTAGTAGAATATTTCCTCTTGCGCTTCAGTCTGGCTGAGTTAATAAAGAGCAATGAAAAAAAAAGTGCGTGCCTGTAACTTCTATGAATTGCCATTTTTTTCATAGTTAGTTTCCTGGCGCATGTGATGGATCTGACGATGCCGATGCCGTAAAAGACAAAAGAACGGTTTATTTCGCCTAAGTACCAGACCTCCAATGTACAGCTGTTGTCTAATGGCAAGTCCTAAGCGTCAGTGTTTCGCTGATAGGTGAGTTTAACGATAAAGTGCCTAAAACAGGATGAGGTCGCATATTTTTTTCCCAAGCGCCGGAAATGAACGAGACACCGGAATTGGGACAAACTTTTGGTCCACATGTGAGGGACGTGCTTGTGGGCACAAAGAGTTCTTTGATTTATGGAGTCAGAGTGTGCAGGCAACACAGGGGCTTTGCATGAGAAACACCGTGGTTTAAGGTTCCGTGCTAATTAAGGCGCCGTGCTCCTCCAGGGATCCTCCCAAACCATGCCACGCGAACATGTCATTCGACCTCCATCGCAATGAAACGATTTGGCTCGGAAGCCGTACCTGCGACCTGGCCCTAAGCAGGAAAGCGTGGTAGCCCATTTAGCAACCTCAGCAGCAGCAACGGCTGAACTAAAAAACTCACGAAAAGTAACTTCAAAAACAAGGCGGAATGAAATGCTTAGCTTCTACCAGCTTGAAGCTTCTACAACGATTATATTTTTGCGGTAGAATAAATTTTATAAGCTGCCGTTTGATCTAGGCAACTCTAGACACATTTCTATTCAATCTGGCCTGTAATAGACACCACCTTCGCGAGATTCAGCGTGGTGATGTTATGCTGAAAATTTGCTAAATGTGTTGCCAGTCTGTATACCATGGTGCGTTGTATATGGTTTTTATGTGTGAATACAGCACAACGGATGCTGTCACGAGGACTTTGTAATGTCACTTTTCGATGCCTTTAACCAGACCGGGCAGACCAATGAACATAGCATCTTCCGGTGAAAATGCAGTGCTACAATTTAAGCGAAAATAGAGCACTCTCGTTGCCATAGCTACCCTCATAGAACAGCAACGAGGCTTCCGGCCTTGTCAGTGGCACTGGCGTCTTGTGATAATACTCTTTCGTGGTATAAACTTGAACAGCGAGCCAACAGTTTGCGCCCCTTCAAGTTCCTGATGTTGCGCTCGCTTCATGGCTTCGCATGAAATCATTCAGTGGCGACGAAGACACGACGAAGGGTCACAGACATGTCGTTTTATGCAATGAGCAAAAAGGGAAAGGTGTGCCTAAATGACGCCAGTAAAACTCAGAATTCCTGTACAAGAAGCCCATCACAAACAGGTAGTTTGCTCAGTACTCTTGTGGCAACATTGAACTGTTCAAAGCGTAACCAATTCTTCTGGCTAGGTGCGCCTGTAATCGTATAAACGTAATTACAAAGTAGGAAATTACTAAAGAATTTCAGCTGACAAACACCAGCACTAAGACAAAATGGGACAAAGGAAGAAGAATCGCTAAATGAGCGCTCATTTAGGCCTATCTGTTTATTCCAACAAAAAAATTCAAAGTCGTTCCGCTACTAGGAAGGTGATAGCCAGTGAAGCTGTGGCTATGGCTTGTCTCGTACAGGGAATATTGCCATGGCGCGTGAGAGAGAGACGAAACTTTAGTTGTGGCCTTGCGGGGGGCTGAGGGAGGCGGGGGGCCGGGAGACTAGCTCTACCGGAGCCCCCCCCCTCCCCCCCCCCCCCTTGCTCAGGTGGCCTCTTCGCGGTGTTTATTT
This sequence comes from Rhipicephalus appendiculatus, assembly GCA_030522465.1. Classification (NCBI taxonomy): domain Eukaryota; kingdom Metazoa; phylum Arthropoda; class Arachnida; order Ixodida; family Ixodidae; genus Rhipicephalus; species Rhipicephalus appendiculatus. Next base: position 4,533 of record JALIZH010029705.1, on the reverse strand, counting down.
ATTGTGATTACTCACTACTTTGAGTTGATAAAAATGTATACACTCAAAGATCCCGTTTCCATACTGACCTCTCTTTCTGACCTGTTTTCTCCTTGAAGTAAAATTGTTCACGTCATCCTGCATGTGGACAAAGTCAACATCTTTATGTTTACATTTATGTCATATCCATTTTTTTGGATGCCGAAATGCTGGATTACTGGAGTAAGTCGTTTAGCTTAAGATTATTGTTTTACGCATCCTTTGTCCGTTGACGCGCATCCGCTAGAACCATGCCATGTACAGCGTGGCTGCAAAGATGAAAGAATGTACATACAACTAGGAACCGCGACAGCGACAGAATGAATGCGAATGTGTGGCTGAAAAAGCCAGACGAAGCAAAAGAATGTTACGCGAATATACAGGCACGAACAAAAAATCTAACAAGTGAACTTCAACTTGACCTATCTACAGCAAGACACGTGTAGTTCGGGTTAACTAGAACTGATTCATAATGTTACCGAGCATAAACAAAAAAAGGAGGGAAAAAAGAAGAAGCGCTAAGTCTTTGTTCTATAGTCCCTCGTTGTCTTTTCGCGTCCACTACCGCAGTAAGAAGCAAAAAAAAAAAAAACACTAAACTTGGAGGACGCTTGAGCTTCGCCTTCAAGAGTACAACGCGCTAGCGTAATCGGGCCCCGGGCGCTTTGCCTTCAACCATGCCGCAAGGAAAGGAATGTTTGTGCTCGTAACATTGGCCTTTTCAAACTATCCTAGAATGTCTACTGGACGTGCAGTTGCTAAGTGCCCACTACGCCATTATTCTTTCTTTTGCTAATTGGTGAAGTACCCACTACTCTGCCGTAAGGTGGCACATGCACTTGCGTAGCTGCACATTTTCAATGGGTGGGCAGCTTAAAACTACCTACTCGTTGCGCATGTCACTCGTTTTGCACCTAATGCGATTCTACGGTTCTGCCACGCAATACAGCATCCGTTAAGGAGACTCCTTCCACTACATGACATTCATATAGTGTCTTTTTTTTTTCAAAGCACTTTAAAACAATGACTTGGCTTACACAGCATGACTTGGCTTACACAGCCGCATGGCAGTTAGGCGTTGTGATTTAGATGGTCGGCCAGTTCGTATTTATTTTATTGAACAAATGTGCAAGTTGCGAGAAGTTTTGAAAGGCTCTGCTACGATGATGAACTGCTAAATGTTACAGATGGCCTTTGTCATCTGAAACCATTTTAAGAATCTGTCACACGTGGCTAACCTTTCTTGAAGCCATAACACTCAGCCTGAAGTTAGTGGCATGTGTTTGCATTTATTTGAATGTTACATGCTGCAATAAAGGAAAAAAAATGACGTGGCTCTATGGTAGAGCACCTGCTTGCCACGGAGACGGTCTGGGTTTGATTCGCACTTCGTACCGCAAAGTTTTATTATTTATTTTATTTGCATGTTTCTAGATTTTTCGGTCCTGGACAAGATGATTTTTTTCGCTCTCAACCAACGACACCGACGCTGGAATTTCTGAGAAACGAGCTCGTGAACGCTATCACATTCAAATTTTGTTCGACTGCCCAAGGCTGTTTTTCGTCAAATGTGTACTTCCCTGAGCTCACTCGAAATTTCCTAATTTTGGCACAGTTATAGTTAAGATGACTTTGTCAAAATGCAGGGTACCATCATTACAAGAAAAATCATTGCATAATCAGGAAGAAAAAAAAAAGACACCTTTAGCTTGAATTAAAAGTTTGGGCAGTTACGCACAGGGGGCACGAACACAGAAAAGAGTGGAGCTGATGACCTTCTCTCCTCCTCACGTTCACTTTTTCCTCATCCGTTTGGTATACTAAACAACGCTATGCTTTGCTATACCCTCTCTCAACCTCCTGTACCTATTCCTTACCCTCAGATTACTCCTCTATCCCCTATTCACTTTCCCACTCACAGCTATACTGTAGTGCACATGGCTACGGTATAATTCGCGCTCTCCCCCCTCATCATTTCTCTTCTCCTCACCATAAAAATTTCCTCAGCCTCCCCTTCCCTTCCCACACCCTTGCTATAGTATACTCTACATGGCTATGCTTTGCTTTAACCTCTTAACTTTATCCTTTCCATGCTTCTCAACTTCACATCGCTGCTCCTCCCCCTTAGTTCTCTTTCTCACCCCTTGCTCTACTGTACTCGACATGGCTAGGCTGAGTTTCCACTTTGCTGCGCCGAGTTTTTAGCGGTCACCGCCCACGGCTGGAACTCAAGGAGAAATACCATCGCTGGTAGAACTACAAATAACGCACCCTATACTTTCCTTCTTTTGATTATCTATTGGCTTCATACGGTCGCATCAAAGCAAAACGGGTTAGTTGATATAGAGAGAAACAGGGAACAAACACATTTATTGCAAAAATACAGCTAGGGAGAGGCTGCATTAGAGTAGGATGCCTTGAGGTCGGGCCGGGACATGTGCCTTAGATGATCCTCGGGGTTGGAGCTGGCCAGGACTTGGAAGAAACTGTTAGTGTAAAGGGTGTGGGGGAGTTAGTGCAGACTGCCTGCAGCCTCCTACCTTATTCGGATAGAGCCCGGGTTCTCCGCAGTAGCAGAATAGCGGAGTGAGAGAGACGGAATACACTTTTTGGATAAGTTAGAGCGCGAAAAAAGACGACACACAAGAAGAGACGACGACAGCACGTGCGCTCACTACCAACTGATTTTATTCGGAAAATACAGGAATATAGAGGCTCAGTACGCCACAAGCGCGCCTGCGCACTCGTCAGGTGATACATACACACACGACAAAGTTTTATCTTACATTGCGTTCAATCAGCTCAAACTGACACCCCCGCAAACATACTGACGTTTGGCTGACACACTCCGTGCCTTTCTTTTTTATATGGGAAGCCTCCAGAAGCTCGCGTGATACGGTGTCCCTGCTGCGGCCCAGCACCTTCAGTTCAGAGAACAGAGGCACACATTCGCACTCCGCACAGTGCGCGGGAAGGTGCGTGCGCCGATCACCCGTGAGCGACAGCTCATGCTCGCGTGCCCGGTCCTTGACACACCGGCTGGTTTGTCCGATATAGGACTTCCCGCAGCTCAGTGGCAACTCGTTCACTACCGCATCCGCACAATCCCTGTAGGGCCGGGTGTGCTTTTTTCCACAGGACGCTTTCTTTCTTTCGCTTCGCCGAACAGCGCCGAACAAGCTTCGACAGCTTGTTCGGCGCTGAAATAGCGATCGGCACATTGTGCCTAGCCGCCACCTTCTTGAGGTTGTGCGTCACATTGTGGATGTACGGTAGCACCTCGGGCCTTGTGGCGCTGTTTTGTCTTTGCTTGCTCCTCTTTTTTCCTTTGATTTTCTGGAGCAGCGACTCCACGGTGGCCACCAGAAAGGGTTCCGGATACCCTGAGGACCACAGTCGTTCCACTTGTTGGCAGAAACTAGTTGGGGCGGCGTGTTCACAAGACTTCTGGAGCGCAGATTCTAAAACTAGTGAAGCAATCGCTCGCTTCACGGTCTTAGAATGAGCCGAATTTAACGGCAGCAAAGGTTTGCGGGAGCGTGGGTTATAGGTCCAGCAAACATGGGTTTGCGACAAGCTCAGCCTAACATCTAAAAACTGCAGGTGCCCTTTTGAAGGAAGCTCGTGAGTAAATATCAAGCCTTGCCCCAGCCGATGAAAGGTGTCTAACACTTCGCGCAAAACACTAAAATCGCTAACATCACTAACATCGGTAAAATCTTGCTTCTTAAGAACAACTAAAAAATCGTCGACTTATCTGCACACCTAAAGCACTTTGTCCGGATTAAAAGCACGATCTAAGCGTCTATCTACCGCCGATAAAAAAATATCACACCTTATCGGTGCCACACATGATCCGATGCAAATGCCACGTTTCTGCACATAAAGTTTACCATCAAATGTAACTACAGTGGCACCTAAGTAGAATTCTAAGAGACCCATAAAGTCTTCAACACTCATGCCTGCTACATTCTGAAATAGCACGTCCCCATGGTTTTCGATGCATTCCCTTACGGCGATAAACATTTCCTTATGCGGGATGGAATAAAACAGGTCTTCCACGTCAACAGAGAAGAAAGAACCCACCGAATCATTTCCCCGTACAAATTTCATTTCATTTCATTTATTAATACCCTCAAGGCCAAAAGCATTACAGAGGGGGAGTGAGTAAAAAAAACAAGTAAAAGCAAACAATAAACGCAGCAAACAATAAGTAAAATACAAGTTCTTCGGCTCCTACTTATACAGTGTTAGCTAATGTTGTTTTAAACAGTTGATGGTCTTCAATGGCGGCGATGCTTCCCGGGAAGGCGGTTCCAATCCTGTGATGTGTGCGGAATAAAACTATGATAACAGTGCTCAGTATGACAGAAAATGATTCCAACTTTGTGGGAGTGATCAATGCGAATGGAGTGATAGGATGGTGGAGCGATTAGTTCATTATGCAGATGGCTGTTACGGAAGTAAATTTTGTGAAAAAGGCAGAGTCGAGAAAAATAACGGCGTGAAGCAAGT
>JALIZH010029704.1:0-25549 GCA_030522465.1 Rhipicephalus appendiculatus | reverse complement strand
CTGGACTTTGGACAGCGCCGTCGGCTACCATCTTAGGTCGGTGCACGAAAGCCGGTACAACGTTGGCGCTGCTCCTCAATCTGAATTGCTAATGGGTGCCAGGTTGCAGCCTCCCCCGCAGCTCGACAACGAGACCCCGGTATGGTGACGGAACCCACGCATATTATACCGCCCTCGTTGTGAGGGTTTGCCTCCATTGTTGGGAATAAATGTGACTGAGAGCTAGCGAACGAGCTGGGGAAGGGGCCATACCGTTGTATCGCCCTGATCTGGCCAAATACCGAGGCAGATGTTACATCCCGAATTTCCTCGCTACATGTGGGCATTGACAACGTGATATTATTGATTGTATCTGTATTTCTTTTTTTATGGCAGCCCCTGTCTTCACGCATTTTCGTTTTTACACATGGGCATGGTTGCCGTTGGTGGCTACTTTGCGCCAAACTGGCCACTTTTGGACCCCGTTGGCGACGAAAAGTTCCGGTTGGTGCCATTGCTCTTTTTTAAACTTGTGGTTTTACTTATTCAAAATGGTTTCATTTATTCATCAATAGTAAAGACTGTGTTGATAATACCACTTCTGTTCTATTTGGCTAGAAATTCGGCGATAATATCAAATGACATGGCTACTTTGGCTACTTTTGGCGTGAGTTCTGGCGCCTGTTCATGTCCACACAACGGCAACCCTGCTCATGGGCCCATACCATGTGCTGCACTCTTGTCAACCCGTCTTTGATTTCCTCATTGTTCGCTTGATTTGGTGTGCATAGCTTTGTGAACGGTAGATCGATGTTCCCCGAGAAAGTAATGAGGCACGAAACGAGCTTAAGCGGGGCGATGAGAGGAATAAGTTAACAGTGATAAATTGGAATTCAACTTGCGGAAGACATGATTAATGAAAGATCACTGATACAGGCCTTCGTTCGGCAGTGAACATGAACATAGGCTGAGTATGATGGTAATAACGATGAAGTGACATATCAGAAGGGAAGGCAACCGGAAAGGGGGAACATCTCTGCCCCACCCAGCGGAAACCCCCCTTACCTTGTAATGTTTCTTTGGTGAAAAATTTGAAAATGTCAACTATAAATACCCTTTAATGAAACGTGAGTTTGTTTAGGGGGTTTTATAAATTAATACACTCTTTTAAATAAAGAAATCGGGACGTGCGAACGGTTTTAAACGTAAATGCCATTATTAAAGACTTTTAACAATTTAGAGTGTATACTGCAGGTACGTGTACGCGCAATGGATTTGAAACGACATCTCCCATCTGGCACTTACAACGCCCATAATTACGGTTGCTAATATAAATGTTCAGCCTCCCTTTTTCTGCGTTGACTGCTCGCTGACGATTTAGTGGCGGCTAACAAACTAGCCGTCTCAAGAAGCCGTTGCCGTGCCGTGAAGTGATTAACATAAAGTATTTGGTTAGCCCTATTTCATTCAGAGGCATCAGTGTAATTAGACGTGCTTTTGACTGGGACATTATATTCTCTCACGGATACAACGATAAACTTTTTTTGGTGTCCGATGGATAACCACAACACAACTATAAACACGACGCATCGAAGTAAAGTGCACTGGACCTAACACGCAGAAAACTGCGTTAGTTCTCACTCGACGTTAGTTCTCTCTCGACGTTAATTTCCTGAGAAACTTCGAGCGCATGTAACCATTCTAAGCAAAACAAAAAGAAACTTTCCCGCGCAGTTAAATGGCGGCTTCGTCACGTGGACACCGTCCCCTCCCCCCTTTAAAAGACAGCCTTTCAGTATCTGCTAAAACGTCAAACACAGGAGAGCCGCCAACGACACCACACAAGTGCACGCCTTCTCTTGATATTTTAATTACTTCAGGCATCGCTCCTGTCATCTCTAACGTCAACCCAATACGTTGACAACGCCATCAAAAGTCTCCCGTCTGCCCACCTCTCTGACACACTTCAGGGAACAGAGGGGCCTCCCCCTTCTCATATGCTTGCAGCGTCATGGCCTAGTGACGCGAACTGTCATTAACAGGCATGCCACGAATTTTCCAGAGCTGCTATGTTTGAACGGATAAAAAGGTTGTGTAGTATGACACGGCAAGTAGGTGAGCCATGTGTCGACATTACCTGTACTTTCTGTGAAGCGCGCGTGACACGTTGTCATACAAAAACGATGTGGCGTCGTTCGAAACAACGCAGAATCCCTGGATGTGTAGGCAACTTTGGTTACTACATCGTTCGTCACAATGATTGATAGTCGTTCAAGTATACGCCATCACAATTTTCCACTTATTTTCTGTTTTTCGAAAAAGGTCTGCAGTAAAAGAAGTGGAGCCTGAGTCTTCAGTGAAGCATTCAGTCTTATGAATGCAGAAAGCCTAACAGACTTCTTGATACTCTTCAGGAAAACAATGCTGGTGATGCAGCAACAGTTGTTGGCCCACCATTTTTTTTCTACGAGCTAGTCTATTGTGGGAACACTTTATTGTGCCTTGCAGGACACTCCATTCAGCATATCATACATCTCCCAAAATTTGGGTAATCAGTGGAACTAATGCAGTGTGTTATGCAACAGATGTTACTGTTTTAATTCCAATAAACACTACAAAATTTCTTGTAAGAATTGTTGGAGTGACATTTGCCATGCATTAAAAAAAGAGTGGTTGTGCATGCAAAACTAATTAATGAAACATTGGCATCTAAATGTTAATGCTCATTTTCTAAAACCAGGTTAAACATATAATTTTTGGATAACATTAGACAAGAAATATACTGAACGCAGAGAGATAGAAAGGAATCAACATTGATCGAATAGTCCTGGGTGGAATTTTTATCAATGGTAGCGCAATTATATGACAAATCTGAACGTCAAGTACAGGTGCACAAAGCAGTAGCACATGCCGCTGACTTTTTTTTCCCTTTTTGAATATCTGCTACAGCTGTATTCTAGTGCGGTGCGCGTAGATTTGAATCGAGATTAAGCCAACCAGTGTACTACCAACCTATTGAAAATATGTCCGCTATAAAAATGGTGGGTTCCACCATCCATCATATGGTGGATTACGGCGATGGAATATGGTGTATGCTGGGGTATGATGGATGCTGGAGAATAATGGAGTGCGAAGAAGCTTTACGGCATCTGATACATCGTTCCTAGCTGCCAGGCACAACTAATTATATGCAGGGTAATGTAGAAAACATTCGTCAAAAAACAAAAGCCGAAAGAAAAAAATATTTCTGGCACAAGTATCGAATCTTGAGCCGAGCACGTAACAACTACGCCACACTTGCCTTTTTTTTTCTTTATTGTCTCGCACGCAAGAATGTTAATACACTATTTGTAAACCAGGGAACATTACAATGATACACAATCAGCTGTTCGCTGACCCCAAGTTAAAACTTTGACATGCGTAACAATGATTCCACTGTTGAAATCCACTCCGGTACACTCATATGTACTTTCAGCATTTCCGGCTGAGGTGCCATGTAAAAAATTGTATGAAGCCCTTGTTGATATTTTATTGCCTTCCCCATTGTACCGGGAACTAAACTGTGCAGGCCCAGCCCAAGATGTTCTTAAATGCGTGAAAAGAATGCTCGTAGCGCCACGACTGCAAAAATTCTTCTTGAAATTGCACACCGGCACTTAACCTGAAAAAACATGGCTGGAAAATAAGGGATTATTTGTTCCGTGGGGCACACGTTGTTTCCGATGCAAAAAAAAAAAACCATTGAACATGTTTTTATACACTGCTGGAGAGGCATGATTTTTCGGGGATATATAACACAGACCTGTCAAAAAGGGTTTACCTTAAAATCCACATGCAGTCTGATTTCTCTCCGTTGAATATAAAGATGGCGCACCTTACAAACTTATTTTGCTCTTGGGACCTGCATAATATATGGCAAACCCTAACGGCCTTTCACAATGCAGATGTCACAGTCAGATGTGTTCGCGATTACTTTTGCGAATGTGTGTCTCTTTTTGACGAAATACTACACCACGCTTTAAGTTCAGCTTGTTACAATATGACTGGTCGACATTCTAAGACACCATTTAACTCGAGCTTTATATGTTGCATACTCGAGAAAGACGCGATCTTCACCTACTAATGAAATTTGGATATTTATGAAACACAAAAAGTCACAGTTTCGCCGCAAGGGCGAAGCAATGAATGCGATAGCAACAAATTGGCATTTCACGCGAAGAACGGCAAGCAGATCGAAACTTGGAACGCAATGCTCTAGCGCAAAGGACGCACGAAATATACGCACAGGTATACACAGGACGAGCACGACCTAACAAGTGTCACAGCTGTTACTTCACTGTGTTGGAACAGCACGCTTCTTTCGAAAACGGGGCCTCTGCAGCGAGCGAAGTGACCTTTGTGCGCTCTGTAACCTAAATGCAATCTTCCCGGCGAAAGCACACGACGTTAAACTGCCCCCCATCCCCCCCACCCCAAGATAATCGCGCGCGCACCCAGGCAAAGGCGACTACGCCCTGCAAGCCAAAGTGCAAGTTGGGGTGTTGGGGAGCGAGCGCGTCGCAACGAGTGGGGCGCCGAGCGCGCACTTTGCGCCATCTCGTTCGTTTGCTGGTAAGTCACAGAACACGCTGATATTCCCCCCCCGAGTTCTGTGTACTTTAGCGGCGAATGGGGTATATAAATAGCTTGCCGTTAGTATGCTGTAGCATGTGCAGTTTTGTGGCGTAGCAGTTAGCGTCGCGCGCTGCGGAGCGAGAGGTCGCCCGTTCGATTCCGTGCGTCGAAAGATGTTTTTCTGAGTTATTTTTCTTCGTGGCTTATATATATGTATATATATATATAACGTTTAAGTACACATATATACCCCATAAAGTGGACGGGGAGATGACCGCCACCGTAGCTCAGTGGTAGAGCATCGGACGCGTTATTCGAAGGTCGCAGGTTCGGATCCTGCCGGTGGCAAGTTATCTTTTCGTCCACTTTCATTTCTTCACATTTACATTACAATTACTTCTAATAGCTTCCCCTATACTTTCCTTGGCATCTTTGTCTGTTAGTTCTCATTAATACCATGTTTAACAAAGCAAACGAGCCCTTAAGTTTACAATTCCTTCCTTCATTTATAACGAGGGTCTCGCTCTGGCAAACTTGATTCCTTCAGGTGGTATGCGAGGGATTACTAGTCAGCTGCCCTCTCGTAATAAGATCACGTACTACGTGACGCCTACAGGCAAAAAAGAGTGTTCCACACTCGCCGTAATGGCAACAGGCGGCGCTGACTGACGCTCCCACGTTTAAGTACACATATATACCCCATAAAGTGGACGGGGAGATGACCGCCACCGTAGCTCAGTGGTAGAGCATCGGACGCGTTATTCGAAGGTCGCAGGTTCGGATCCTGCCGGTGGCAAGTTATCTTTTCGTCCACTTTCATTTCTTCACATTTACATTACAATTACTTCTAATAGCTTCCCCTATACTTTCCTTGGCATCTTTGTTTGTTAGTTCTCATTAATACCATGTTTAACAAAGCAAACGAGCCCTTAAGTTTACAATTCCTTCCTTCATATATATATATATATATATATATATATATATATATACATATATATATATATTTGTATATATACATATACGGAGCGTGTCGGCGATGCCAACGCCGGCGGCGAAAAGCAGCTGAGTGTCCATATAATTGCTATCGCAACAAAAACCAGCTGGCGGTAACGAATCGTTGTGCATAACGACAACTGCGATAGCTTTGCGTCAAAATTAACAACGCAATTCCAAAAAGATATCTAGTGGACCGAGGAGCAGGTAAATTTTAACGGCTCTTCCTGCCAAGAATAATATCGGGTTCTCACTCTTTCCAAAGGGCGAAATGTGCAGAGGCTTTATGTCGACTCTAAGCTCATTCGATAAATACGCGCTTACAACTGATTCAGTATTTCGATGTCTTTTCGTGCAACGTACATAGCGGCCACTCCAGCGGACTGGTCTGTAGCTGTGTCGTTAGCTACAACTGCATAAAGGCTTCGCTAAAGTGAAGGTCGCAACCTAGAATAAAGACTCTAGGCTTACATATCCCTTAAAGTTCCCGCAAATTCGATTCTGCGCGGTTTTTTTTATTATTTGGTTTTAAAGAAGTGGCGTTGATTTATTGGAGAGCAGTTCGCTGTCCCCAATTATTTGTGGAAATGCAGCATTCCATATAGATCTTCAAGGTTTCCTGTGTTTGGAAAAACCAGTGGACGATTTATAGTACTATGCACTGTACTATACGAGAGCATTAAGTAGAACGTCATTTTACTCAATGCAGCATGCACGCTTCGCAATGCACTGCACATATCGTGCTTTGAACGGAAGTCGAACGATTTCAAGTTGATTTCGCACTCTACCTATCGGAATACTGTGTGTGTAGGAGGAGGAGGAGGAGAGGGTGAGGAAAGGAAAAGGCGCAATTTCTGCAGCCCGAGTTGGGAGGACGGCTCAACGCCTGTAGGGGAAGGGGGGAGAGGTCATTAAAGATGTGGAAAAGAGAGGAGAAGAGAGAGAAAAAAGAGAGAAAATGGGGTCCATAACCGAGGACGCGGCAGGCGGCTATTATAGCCGGTAGTCCAGTTCAGTGTCCCCAAGGAAGCGAAGAACCGCCTTGAAGACCTGGGTGTGGTGCCGTTTAGGGAAGAGGAGGTCCCTCTGTGTAGCCGCGGGTAGACCCTGGCTACGGAGTGTGGCGAGCAAGGTGGCTCGTTGTGCATGAAGTGCTGGGCATACACGCAGCAGGTGCGCAATGGTTTCGTCCGCCCCGCACGCAGTGCACGCAGGGGACGAGGCTCTGCCAAGCCGATGACTCCGGGCCGCAGGCCAGGAGCAGCCGATGCGTAAACGCACTGGCAGGGACCTCTCCCTCCTGGTGAGACCCCGGTCAGGCAGCCGGGTCGTTGGTTCCATCATGGCCACACGGTCGTCAGGGTGGCAGCGTAGTAGTAGCCGCCTCAATGTGAGCCTCGAAAAGTCTGAGGCGACCACGGCACGGCACACAGAGACGGCGGAGTGATGCGCTTCTTTCGCCAGTGCGTCTGCCTGCTCATTGCCCTGGATTCCCACATGAGATGGGACCCAGTGCAGAGAAACATCGACACCACTGGCTAGGAGGGCATGCAGCTTGATGACGAGCAGTTGCGTCCCGAAGCCAGCCCGTTCTGGATTCGCCATGGCCAGCAACGCGGCGCTTGAGTCGCACGCGAGAGCCACGGGGCACATTGGGGGGTCTGCCGCCAGGAGGTCACTGCTAGGTGGAGACCGGCCATCTCAGCGGCGGTAGAGCAGGCCGCAAAGGGGAGACGACAGGAGGCCGTCCGACCAAGTGCTTGCATTACGCAGGAAGCTGTGGCTGAGCCTGTTTTAGAGTACTTGGTGCTCTACTATGGGAGAAGAGAAAGCCGTCCCAAATCATGTTAGATGCACGCGCACCTGCGCACCGTCTATGGAGCCGAACAATCCACAAGCCGCGTCTTCTATGCCATGTTCACTCACCACCAACAAGGTACTGACCTCAGAAGCGGTTCGTATTTCTTACATCTTTTGAAACAATAGCAAACCACAATTTATTCATCTGAGTGAGGTGGCACATCATTCAGCGCGCAAACTTTTTAACCGAAATTCTAGCAGATCAATAAAGTTTGGATCCTACACGCTAAAAAAAAAAACAAAAAAGAAACAACAAAAAAACGTGGTTGATCCCTCCTTAATAGAAATCGGTATAACACGAAAGTGAAACATGTTCTTACAGAAGTAGTTGAATGTTTACTGTACCTTGAGATAAGAGAGCTTGCGCAATGTCTACTGGTGTTTGATAGTTATAGCACCATTTAACGTGGATGCATCAACGATGACGCTTGGTGGTACATCTGTATCCCGACGACTGACGTCCATGATCAATGATTAAACAAACCCTTGTGGTCATAGATGTGGTAGCTGTACGGTGAGAGCGGAATCGGAGAAAGCGGTGTGACAGCCAGAAGAGCGTCAGTGATTGGACGCATAACTTGGGCTAAGGTCGCCTACTCGCGGCATGTTAGAGTTATTCACTGCCCGACCAGAAGGAAACGCAACGCGCGTCGTGTCTTCCCCGCTAACCGGCTGCAATTTTTCGCGGGGCGAGCGTAGTGTCGGGAACGCGGAGTTACGGCCACGCGAAGCACTCGCGCGTCGCAGAACTACCTTTGGTATGGATGGATGCTATGAGCGAGCTCGACGCTTGGCGTAAGGTAGCCACCTGGCAGTGTTAATGCGTCAACAAAACTGCACTTTTTCGAATTCGAAACGCGTTGAATGGGACGGACGCGTAGAAACGACTCTTTGAAGGAACTAATTCTGGATTTCACGGTGATGATGCATTACTTCACTTTAGCAAGGACACTGTGACAGGACAGTAGTAGATAAAAAAGCCGGCAGATCCCACGTACTGTGGGAATCGATGCAATGCGAACCAGCCAGGAAGGAGCAAATCATGTTTTGCTTATCATGTTTTACATTTTAGGACCTGTCATTTATGTGCGTCATACAGTCACGTCACGCAATATCAATTTTGGTGTATATCAAGCTAGCGAACTGGACGCAAGCGCATCATGAGCGTGGCATGTAAATGGCGTTGTAGATGACATGCATGCCAAGATTTTCATGTTACCACCTGCCACTTATGTTCATTATACAGTCATGTCACTCGATCAATACCAAATTTGGTGTATATCAAGCTAGCGAAATGGCCGCGAGCGGGCCATGAGCGTGGAATGCAAATCATGTTGCTCATGACAAGTCATGATTTCCATATTACCACTTGTCATTTATGTTCGTCATACAGTCGCGTCACTCAGTACCAAGTTTGGTGTATATCAAGCTAACAAAACGGCCGCGAGCGCGCCATGAGCGTGGCATGTAAATCATGTTGTTCATGACATGCACGTCATTATTTGCATATTACCACCTGTCATTTATGTTCGTCATACAGTCACGTCACTGAATCCCCAATTTGGTGTATATCAAGCTAACGAAACGGCCGCGAGTGCGCCATGAACATGGCATGTAAATCATACTTTTTTTGACAAGTTATTATTTTCATGATATGACCAGCCATTTATGTTCGTCATACGGTCATGTTATGCCATACCAAATTTGGTGTAAATCCCATCAACGATACGGCCAGGAGAGCACAAAGTCGTAGGCGGCTAGATAGATAGATAGATAGCTAGCTAGATACGCTCAAACTCGCCGAAGTTTGCTTAGAAATGCTTTGCATTTAAAAAGGCACGTTTGTAAGGCCTTCAGAATATGTGACCGTGACGCAGTGGAGAGCGTGCCTGGCATCGCTTGTGGCGGACCAAGAGGTCGTTGGTTCGACTCCCGTTGACGGAACTTTTTGTCTGCTGAGCATGTGTGTTTTTCGACGCCATTTCCATGACGGAAATACGTCACTGAAGTCTTGGGGACCCCGGCATAAAACACTTTCATGTTTAAAAAAAACCGGCAGATCCCACGCACTGTGGGAATCCATGTGATGCGAAGCAGCCAGCAAGGAGCAAATCATGCTGTACATAATATGCATATCATTATTTACATGATAGGCCCTGTCATTTGTGTTCCTCAAACAGTCACGCCGCGCAATACAAATTTTAGTGTATATCAATCTAGCGAACTGGACGCAAGCGCTCCATGAGCGCGGCATGTAAATGGCATTGTAGATGACATGCATGCCAAGATTTTCATGTTACCACCTGCCACTTATGTTCGATATATCGTCACATCCCGCAATACCAATTTTGGTGTATATCAAGCTAGCGAACTGGACGCAAGCGCACCATGAGCGTGGCATGTAAATGGTAGATGACATGCATGCCAAGATTTTCATGTTACCACCTGCCACTTGTGTTCGATATATCGTCATATCCCGCAATACCAATTTTGGTGTATATCAAGCTAGCGAACTGGACGCAAGCGCACCATGAGCGGGGCATGTAAATGGTAGATGACATGCATGCCAAGATTTTCATGTTACCACCTGCCACTTGTGTTCGACATATCGTCACATCTCGCAATACCAATTTTGGTGTATATCAAGCTAGCGAATTGGACGCAAGCGCACCAAGAGCGTGGCATGTAAGTGGCATTGTAGATGACATGCATGCCAAGATTTACATGTTACCACCTGCCAATTATCGCTTAATCTTTTACCTTGAATCACAGCGAGACGCGAGACCAATCTGCCTCCGTTTCGCATGCGTTCGTATTCTCGCGCTCTGCGCATCGTGCAGACGCCATCCGCGTTACAGCGTTTAAATTGACGGACACTGTCAATTCCAAAGTGTGTTCCTCGAACGCCTGTGCCCACTGAGACGGGGTCGGTCAGAATGAAACTGATGCGCGCGTCTCCCTCCTTGCATGATTAGAGACGCTGGGCACCACGACGTCACGCAAGCAAAGCGCGAGCGCTGTAGTGTCCAACGCGACCGGCGTCCGTTTGCGCGGACCCGGCGCCCACCGTTTACATGTTCGGCACAGCTGGAGGGACGGATGGACGGACGGGCGGACGTGAGCATGAGACATTAAAGGCTTTCACCTTAAAATTTAGTGTATATCAAGCTGGCGAAACGGCCACAAGAGTGTCATGAGCGTGGCATGCAAGTCATGTTGCACATGACATGTCATGATTTGCATATTACCACTTGTCATTTATCCTTTCAATACAATCACGTCACTGAATACCAAATTTGGTGTATATCAAGCTAGCGAAACGGCCACGGGAGTACCGTGAGTGTGGCATGCAAGTCATGTTGCGCATGACGTGTCATGGTTTCCATATTAAAACGTCATTTATGCCCGTCATACAGTCACGTCCCTAAATACGAAGTTTGTTGCATATCAAGCTAGCGAAACGGCCACGAGAGTGTCATGAGCGTGGCATGCAAGTCATGTTGCACATGACATGTCATGATTTCCTTATTACCACTTGGCAATTATGTTCGTCATACAGTCACGTCAGTCAATACCAAATTTGGTGTATATCAAGCTAGCGAAATGACCGTCAGCGCGCCATGAGCGTGGCATGTAAATCATGCTGTATATGACATGCAGGTCATGATTTTCATATTACCACCTGTCATTTATGCTAGTCCTACAGTCACGTACCTCAATACCAAACTTGGTGTATATCAAGCTACCGAAACGGCCACGAGAGTGTCATGAGCGTGGCATGCAAGTCATGTTGCACATGACATGTCATGATTTCCATATTACCACTTGTCATTTATGTTCGTCATACAGTCATGTCACTCAATACCAAATTTGGTGTATATCAAGCTAACGAAACGGCCGCGAGCGCACTATGAGCGTGGAATGCAAGTCATGTCGCTCATGAAGTCATGATTTTGATATTACCACTTGTCATTTATGTTCGTCATACAGTCACGTCATTCAATCCCAAATTTGGTGTATATCAAGCTAACGAAACGGCCGCGAGCGTGCCATGAGCGTGGCATGTAAATCATACTTTTCATGACAAGTTATTCATGATTTTCATGATATGACCAGCCATTTATGTTCGTCATACAGTCATGTTATGCCATACCAAATTTGGTATAAATCCCATTAACGATACGGCCAGGAGAGCACAAAGTCGTAGGCGGCTAGATAGATAGATAGATAGATAGATAGATACGCTCAAAGTCGCCGAAGTTCGCTAAGAAATGCTTCGCATTTAAAAAAGTGAGCGAGAATAGAGAAACGGGCTGCGTTTCTCCTTCAGAGCAGCGACTTTCTCCTTTGCGGACGTTTTACCGAAGGAAGGTGTAGTGAAAATTGCTTGCGTGGAAGCTCCCGCAATACCTTGTCAGAAAAAAATTGACGGCAGATCCACGAGGTGAATGATGATGAGATTGGGCGAAGCTCCTGGAAGTAATCATCGGTTAAACCGTGAAATTTCTTCCGTTAATTCGCCCGATAAAATTGACGTGAAACGATTGATTAAATGTTTTATCAAACTTTTATTGCTGGTTTCCGTTGTCCTTTCATTATGACCGCTTTGTGGTCGGTGAAATGTAAGCTAAGTGGTTCTTGCATACGAGCACACACCGACGGCAACGGGCATCGTCAACTACAAACCTGTATCGCGATATGGTTTTGATTATAAAACCATTGCTTTAGAAAACACCTGGCGTCTTTCGTTAAGCAGCTGGCGTCTTTTCGTTTTGCTTTAGAAACATCTGGCGTCTTTTCGTTTTGCTTTTAGAAAACATCTGGCGTCTTTCGTTGGTTTATTTCATCAATCAACGGCGTTTTGAACGAAATTTTTATTGTTTAATCACGCACAGGAGAAATCTCACCAGGCACTACCTTGGAGGTAAACAATGGCTGCTACTGGGAATGAGAGACAGCAGAAGTCGGCTTTTAACACTTCTACTTCTACTAACGTTTCCTACTGGAACATGCCAATGGCTGCTAATGGGGAATGAGAGAGAAGAATTCGGCTTTTAGTTAACGCGCACGCTGCGAATTTTTTATTGTTCAACAACGCACAGGAGAAATCTCCCACCGGCACCACCTTGGAGGTCAAAGCGTAAGACTGGTTACGCACTACGACGAGGGACGAACGGGTGCCGCTTTAAGGAGCTTCGCCCCTAAAAGTGAAGGCAGCTTTTGCCCTTTAAAGATCTCGGAAACATGCTCGTTTCTGGTGGTTCCCACTTAAGGATCAAGTGGCTTTGACCTGTGAGTGTAAATGCTATATTACTTATAAAATAAAAGATAGTTGTTTTCGATAAAATAATGCATCGAGGAGAGTATTAATGACTTAATCTCCAATAAAATTTGCCAAGAATTCGAGGCTTACTAATAAAAAATAGTAACACACAGACACACTTTGAGAACAAGGAGGGGGGAGAGAGAGAAAACATTTATTGAGTAAAGATTTTGAGTGAAGGTGGGAGGGTCCCTTATTCCAGGAACCCTCTGGCCTGGACAGCCCGCCGGGCTCGAGCGACGAGTTGACGCTGGTCGACCAGGTCCGGCTGGGAGATCGCAGCCTCCCACGCTTCACTGAGGAGGTCTTGGTCCGCATCTGGTGCTGCTGCTTGTAGCCTTGGGACGCTTACTTTGCACTGCAGTAGGAGGTGCGCCAGAGTGTCTGTCACATTGCAGTGAGGACAGATGTAGTTATACAACGTTGGCCTCATATGGTGCAATAGTACGCCGTGGATGAACGTGTTGCTTTGAAGGCGCCTGTAGTCGGTGCCTTCGTCTCTTGGGAGTTTTGGAGAACAAGGAGGAGCAAAAACTTTATTGGCGAGCGAGTTTGGACCCTTTACGAGCCCTGGGCCACCGCACGACCATCACATTGCGCATATGTGTCCAGACCACGCAGGGCATAGAATATGGTCTACGCTGGCGGGCGATTTTCCACAGAGTGTGCACTCTGGAGTAATGGGGCCGAAGTGAGATAGTATTTGAGGGGTGGGAAGAGTTCGAGTTTACAGTCGCCTGCACATGATTCGTTCGGCTTGGGAAAGGCGGTGGCGCGGAGGAGGGTAGAGACGATGGGCAAGGCGTGCTTGTTGGGTGAGTGGAGAGAACGTGTGAGCCCGCTCTCTCGAGAAATCCCGGCTGGGGTCAACATGGGCCCGGATCATAAGTCCTAGGGCTATTTTATCGGCGGCCTCATTTCCGGCACTGCCAGAGTGAGCCGGCACCCACACGAGTTCACTAAGCCTAGCGGTATTTATGGTGCACACCGGCAATATTTGCCACGCGGGAGGATGGACGCGACCGTGGGCAAAAACAGAATGGCTGTTTTTAGGAGCGAACCTCCTTAGGCCGGCACCCCGCCGTCACCGTCGCCGTTGAAGCTCTCTGGCATGGTGCCAGCAGTGGCGTCTGCCCCTCACGCGGGAGGATAAATGAGCTTTATGAGCGCTGGAACGCGAATGGCGTCTGCACGATGCGCAAAGAGCGAGAATACGAACGCATGCGAAACGGAGGCAGATTAGTCTCCCACTCTCTCTTTCTTCGACTCTGCCTTCTCCCCCCCAAACCAGCCAACGCGCGAAACCATCGCTTCACCCTGTCGCCCGCCCAGTGGTTGGTCCGTTGCCTGGACAATGAAACGCCGCGCGCGCCGGAAGCCGCGTGCGTCCCATTTACAAGGAGCTACGCTCATTGGTTGTATTCGTACACGGAACAACTGCTAGTTTTGAATCACTGATTATATAATGGCATACTATAGGGTATACAAAGCAGCGCTTCTCTGTAATAGATTGCGCATCAATACTGTGCTTCTTAAAAAGAACTGCGTCAGGGTGGACCACCAGCTCTGTCAGGAGAACTGTAAGAGTTATCTCAGCCCAAACATAAAATAGCATCCTTGTCTTCAGAAGCAAGACGCAAAATCACTTTTCACTTTCGTTGTGAAAGCGCTAAGTGTTTTTGGTATTCATTAATGACCCACTAATGAACGAGTGTTTTATCAAGAGAGATTAGGGCTCAGAATGCGCGGATAAATTACGGTGAATATTTTTTACCGTTTCCTGTAAGGACATTTATACACTGTCGGTGGTCATGCACTGACGGCACTTGAGAACGAAAACCATATAAACATTACGTAAAAATTGAAAGGCGCCTTCATGAAGGTGTCTCAAAACAGAACTACCTCGCTAAGTCCTGATGTGGAACTAATGATGTTCTATTAGGAACGGCGCTGCAAGCTCATTGTAAAGACACAGTGCCTTAAAATGAAAATACAAGTAAATGAGTAAAATAATTGTAAGATAGACCTTGTAATCATGCTTATACACTTGAGTGAAATATCTCGCCAATAATACTGTTTCTCAGAAGCTATCTTTGCTAGACATCCAACAATGTAGCTCTGTCAACTACACGTCATGCAACTATTCCTTAGTTCCTTTTAACTTTTTCATGCGTGTGTTGTTTTAGATGTGAAGCATCTTATGACGAAGCCTAATCCGGTGGTGGTGGTGGTGGTGGTGGTGGTGGTGTGCCGTGGGGCCTCACTTACTGCGCATGCGCGAACCCCTTCAAAAAAAAAAAACCTCCTCTCCCCCCTCTTTCTCCTCATCTCTCCCCGCGGCAACCACACCCTCACTGTGCATGCGCCTCCCCTCCTCTCTCTCCTCCTACGCTCCCCCTTTCTCCTCTAGGCATCCCTACCCGCGGCGTCCACACTCCCACTGCGCATGCGCGTCTCCCCTCTCTCCTTTCCTACGCTCCCCCCCTCTCTCCTCTAGGCATTCCTGCCCGCGGCGTCCACACTCCCACTGCGCATGCGCGTCCCCCCCTCTCTCTCCTCTCCTACGCTCCCCCCTCTCTCGCCTCGCGATGCCGACGCAGGCAGCGTCTGCTAGCGAGTTTCTTGGTTGAAAAAACCGACTGCTCGCGCTGCACAACTGTTCACTGGCCACCCCGTATATATGGCAATGGATCTTGACCTGTAAGGTGGTGCCGGTGGGAGATTTCTCCTGTGCGTTGTTGAAGAATAAAAAAATTCGCAGCGTGCGCGTTAACTAAAAGCGGACTGCGGGTATCTGTGTCCAATCGGAGTCTTCCGTCTCTCATTGCCCATTAGCAGCGATTGGCATGTTCCAGTAGGAAACACCGCTCCATCACTGCGTGCTTTGCGCCTCCCCAGTTTTCTCTCCTGCGCAACGCTGCGATGAGCGCCAGCGTCAACGCCGCCGCCAGTGTAAGCGTTAGCGCCCGCTGCTTCACATCTACACATGGTTCCGTTTAGCGGGAGATGGTGTAATGTTTTTATTCATTTTTTGCTTCTTTGTGCCAACGCATCCGTGGTACATGCCTTTTCTCTAAGCGACCAGCAGAGACATAGATAGATAGATAGATAGATAGATAGATAGATAGATAGATAGATAGATAGATAGATAGATAGATAGATAGATAGATAGATAGATAGATAGATAGATAGATAGATAGATAGATAGATAGATAGATAGATAGATAGATAGATAGATAGATAGATAGATAGATAGATAGATGTTGAGCTTTTACGTTCCAAAAGCTGGTTTGGAAAATTAGGGACGCCTTAGCGGAGGTGTCCGTACATCTCAACCACCTGGAATGGCATGCACCTAAATCTAAGCGCACGGGCCTCTAGAGTTCTGACTCCATCAAAATACGGTCGCCACAGCCAGAATTTGATCGTGGAGCCTTCAGGTCGCTGCTGTATGCTTTTTTACTTGTACTTTTTGTATTCTTAATTATTTTTCATATAATTATGCTTTGATTTCTATAATACACCTCCTTCTTATATTAATTATAAGTATGCTTGTGTAGTTGTAATTTTGGATAGTTTATTATTGTTTGCACAAGCTTGTACATACTGGTATACTTTTACGGATTACTATGGCGCAATTTAGTGTTACATTAATGATGTTTTTGTATATGTATTTATGTATGTTCCCTTGATGCTGCTAGATCTTGCTACCACGCTGTATGCTTTGAATTCTACTTTGCTCCCCCCCCCCCCCCCAATGTAATGCCATGAGGCGGTGTGGGCACGGTATTAATAAATAAATAAATAAATAAATAAATAAATAAATAAATAAGTGGTAGACCACCGCGAGAAGTGTGTTTCAAGTCAGGGCACTCGCCGCAAGCAAATCTTGACAGATATTGCCATGCGCGTTTATTGTTTGATTTTGATGTATTCGTGTTTTATCCACAAAAACTGTTATCAATGCTCAGAGCAGACCGCACTGAAATGCATGGGAAGCTTCACGATTGTTTGAGCTTATTCTGCTAAGATCACACGCAGCACGCGAGTAGTCAAGTTTATTCGCGAACTTCCGCGAGCACCAGCGTTAAGGCTCGAATATAAGATGCCGTACGTGTAAATGCCGACGCCCCCTCACCGTAGATGAGTTCACTCGACGACAGGGGTGTAGGCAAAAATTTTTTTCGGGGCGGGGAGGGGGGGGCTTGATTTTGAGTGGGGGCCGGGCAGGTAGATGTGATCGGGTGCTATTCTGTGCTCTATATGCCATGGCAGAAAACTATTTTGGGGGGCGGGGCTGGGGGCACGGGCCTGCTGTGCCACCCCCTGGCTACGCCACTGCTCGACGTGCGACGCTGTTCTCCCCGCTATCAGTGTACAGGTTGAAATGCCTGCATATCGCTCCTTTCATTTTCTGGGCACAGGTTCACCCAAAATAAAGAGTATTTTCTTGAACACGCCGACTGTTGCTGTCGTCAAAGTCAGGATCACGTGACAATATCAAGACAGACACATGAAAAAGAAGTCGCTGCTTTTACTGCGCTGATTTAGGCTCTTTGTAAAACAGCGACCTCGCGCGAACTGTGTTCAGACATCGCAACTATATCCGACGGGAAAAAATTGGGTGCACTCACGCACACTTACGAAACGAAGCTTTTCACACGCGGCTTACTCAATCTGCGCATTTTCCGTTCAAGAGATTTTTTGTCTTTGGGGATTAATGTCTCAAAACAACGATATGATGATGACGGACGCCGTAGTGGAGGGCTCCAGAAATTTGGACAACCTGGGGTTCTTTAACTTGCACCTAAATCTAAGTACATGGGCCTCAAGCATTTCCCCCTCTATCGAAAAATGCAACCGCCGCGGCCGGGATTCAATCCCGTGACTTTCGCGTTAGCAGTCAAACACACGTTCCGTGTGGTACCACTAAAGAAAACACAGTGAGGGGCATTTTGCAACCTTTTTCATTTGAAGCTCCATTTCTGGAGATGGGATTTGCACTGCAATAATATGCACTGGATCGGCACGTTGGCGTGGGGAGGTCAACTGCACTCTTTGCAGCATTACGACAACTACTTCATCATTGGTAAGAAGTTAACGACGGGGAAATGCTATGGTAGGTTGTCAGCCACATTGGCTGTTCTGCACTCATCTATGAAGTTATAAACATAAATTGCAGTTAGGCCTCTCGCGGCAACAATATCGAGAGTCGAAAATGATATCACAGTTGCTCAATATTGCCAGATAAGGAAACGTTTCCTATTTGTTTTTGTGTTATCCGATCCTGATAACATAGCGTACTCACGAGCTCTGTGTTCGTAATTAAGAAAGTAAAAGCCCCTGCACAATTTCTAACATAATTATCAAGTATCTCAACCATCTTTATCTTTTAGTTTCTTCTTTCACATTTTCTTAGGTTTTCTTCCTTTTAACTGGATGGGTTACATTGAATGGATTGTACATCCTTCTAAGCCCAGCATGTATCGAAGAGACGTTACGATGATGCTGATATACCACCTCCATGAATGTTGCACGCAATCTGCTTTGAAAGCCGTTGAGTGCGAGCGCGCTATTCAGCGCCGTGCTCTCTTTAGCAGCCACCCCACACCACGTGTAATGTGGGAATACAACAGCACCAGCAGCGACAAAAGACAGAGAACAGCGACAAACAAAGGAAAGCCCCTACTGCCATCGAGCGCGCATTGTCTGTGTTGATTCTACAAGATACTCTCAGTGACCTGGTAACCGTACAAGCTGTAAAGGAACAATGAGATCTCAATCCGTGAGCATGCACGGGTATGCATGCCATTGGGAAAAGACATTGAGAAACACTGCTCTGAAATGGCTGTTTCGAAACTTTCCTTGTAGACGCAGCTCAAGCTATGCCTATCCGCCACGCAAAACAAGATACTCAGCGTTTCGACATCTTTCTGTTATATCTTTTTGAAACTTTCCGAAGCTCTTGCGATAGCAACACCTCCACGCAACATGCAGAGGCGCAACATGCAGAGTCACGTGAACACCAGCTGGCATGGGCGACAACCGAATGCGCACCTTTCATGACGACTGAGAATGCACTCTGTCGGATCAAGATGTGTACCTACCTACTATGCAAACATCGCATCGCTAACGTGTTTTCTACAAGGACGTCGCCATTTACCCGATTTGTACCACATGTACGCTCGCAATATTTCGAGTGATGCGAACGGTGACACAAAACTCAACAATAGATATATAACTTAGCGCCACTGCGTTGCCAAATGCCTTTACTACGCCTATTCGAATTGCACAAGTACGCGATAGACGCGCCGCTTGAGCTCGAATGCGCCGCTTTATAGTGCCCGAAGTGCTTACGGATTCGATGCGTTCCGCCATCCACGCGTGAAAGGGCTTGCGAGAGATTTACGCGGATAGTTTGCGAAAGAATGAACGAATCCATTTCACTAGCGGCGCATTTCTAGCGATGGTGTACTACAGATTGACGTTTCCGTTCTGAACACCGGGATAGCTTTTTTCTGTTTTTTATTTCTCTCTGCAACTCGCGCTGTGTACTCCCGAATCCCGAAACACCGTCCACGAAGTTCACGAGCTGGGTAGCCAAGCGTGCGGCGCTACCTTTACCGTATTTTCCGCCTTACGACTCAGCCCTTCGTATGGCACATCCGATGGCAGCTTCTCTTCAGGGCGTTGTTGATGCATGAGGTGGGTATGGCACGCTTGACTATTTTAGAGTATGAAGACTGAAGATTTTTCTGGGTACGGGTGCGTACACCAAACACACTGGACTATTGTTAGAAGACGTTTGTTTTAAGTCTAAAAACCTTATCGCATTATCTAAAGTTAGTCCCGATGTAAATGTTACAGCCTTGCGGCACGCTTTGAATTGGCTAAGGATAGCACCTGACACCATTTCCAGGTCCAAAGGGTCCTTAATGTTTAACAACAACAAAAAATCATAACGTAGCTGAATATTTTTACTACCCTATTGGGATTTAAAGAGCTGCTCACAGCGTTGCCAAATTTCGAAAGGTAAATGTGGCATAATGTAGATGGTACACTGGATCCTATGCAGATACCATTTTTTTTGCACAAACAGCTTATGCTCAAACTCCACCACCCTCGACGATAAGTACAAGCTCAGCAGTTCCAGAAACGAGTCAGCAGGGATACCACAGGCATTCTGAAACGAGACGGCCCCGTTTTCGTCGATGAGCTCTCGCACGGTGAGAAGCAGTTCTGTGTGTGGCACACATTAAAACAGTTCCTCTACGTCTAAAGAGAACGCCGTATTAGAAAGGGGCTGTTTATGGGTCAGTACCTTCAACGCTGGCTAAATACGCTTGTTGTAGTTTATATGTTTGCCGCTAATTCTTTGGATCGTGTTGTGAACTTTCGCGCGATAAACAGCCCACTACCAATACGGCGTTCTGGTACGAGCTTTTTCCGTACCCAGAAAAAAACTTCTGCCATTTGAGTCTTCACACTATAAAGTAGAGAAGCGTGCCATAGCCATCTTATGCATCAGCAATGCCCTGAACAAAAGCTGCCATCACTCGATGGAGCAAACTTTTTGCGAACAGATAAAACGTCTGGAGACGGCTGGCTTCCCTAAAGCTGTTCTTAAAGGGGCCCTGCAACACTTTTTCAAGTACCCATGGAATGGATTCACTAAATGAGCTTATTGCCTCACGAATTCACTGCCGCAAAAAATTTTTGAAATCCGTCCAGTACGAGTGGAGTTACAAATATTTCTCGCACGCTGCAATTGCATTCTCTCTTTTCTCGTCCCGTCGAAAGCGCTGGAAGCTAAGCAGGGAGGGATGGCACGGGGAAAGAAAATACGTCACGCGCGCCTCGTCATCTTGAGCGCTTTTTCTCTTTTTTTTTTCTTCGAATACGCCAATTTTCATTGCGATCGCGCGCGCACGCGTGGACAAGTCGCGGCCTCCCGCGGCGGCCTCTGTAACTACCGAGCGCGCCATGCTCAAATCAGCCAATGGCTGATGCGAGTGATACTCTCGTCGGTGACGACACTGACGAGTGATTTTTGAGAGAAGAGAAAGCAAGTTCTGGCTGACTTTGAGAATTTATTATGAATTCCACGCCGCGTGCTGCGCTATAATATTTGGCTCGCGTGTTCTCGAGAGCCTGGACTACCGATAGGCAGCGTTTTCTGAGCATGCTCAAAAAGTGTTGCAGGGCCCCTTTAAGGCGGCAACTGAGACAAAACTAAAAAAAAATTGAAACAAGCAACTAAAGAATAACGAGTTAGGAGTGCTAACAAAACTGCTAATGATGACCGTAAGAGAGTAAAAGTCATGCCTTACGTCCACAAGGTCTCACATAAGCGTGAAAAAGGTTGCCACGCGTTTGGTGTTCGTGCTGTGTTTTCGGCACCGTGTAAGCTATCAAGTCTCTGTGGCAAGATTGATTGGGCGGAAACTTAGGAGTGTCTTCTAGACCGGCCATAAATCTTGTTTCACTTGGCTGCATGAAAAAAAGTTATTTATCGGATACCATTGTCGCGTGGTTGCGTGTATACAGGACAAACGGGACGATGCATTAATGTCCGATTAAAAGAACATGAAGCGTCTGTCAGGTCAGGAGAAGAGGCGGACTGCTCAGTGCCGGGTGTGTGGCTGTTCTCCTCATCTGAAAGGTACGCAAATTATTGGCAAGGGGAACCACACAATACGGACGGGAAGTGATTGAAGCGTGTCAAATCTGGCAAACATGGCTGGAACAAATGCGTTAGGTGTACCTTCGCTATCACTATCAAATAAAGAGATTGATCATTTGGAAAAATGTGGTTACTGATGTCATTCTCTCCTCTTATGAGTCACATTTCTTTTTTGTACGAAGCATGCGCGCTTGGCTTTCATGGGAACATTATGTGCGATGTTTTCATTAAATCTGTTGCTAGTTGCAGCGTGTGTCTGTCGTCTTCTCCTCTTGTGAACGCGTCTCTAAGCTGGTTTTTTCATTGCTTTCCCGAAACCAAAGGTCAAGGAGGCACCTCACTGCAGTCCCGAGGAGGTGTAACGAAAGCTGTCTTGTCTGTGAGATTTCGGAGTTCCCTCACTAAAGTTTCGGCGAAAAGAATTTTATTTCATTGATGCCAACAGGGGTTTTGGCCCTGTGATTTTTTATACGTTAGTAAGTAAAAAAACCGAAAGACGTTAACCACTTAGTAACAAAGTAAGTTCGCTTTTTCAACGACAACCAGTCTTTCTTCGATAGGGCGTCTGTTTTTCGGCGTTTTCTCTCGTGTCACTGGCGGACTCAGAGGTAGAGCGCGTTTGTGATGTTGGGTTACACACGGGTTGCTTGGGAGTGCGGGATGGAAGGTATATCTTGGCGACTTTATTTCTTTGTTTGTTTTTTATTTTTTTTTGTGCGTCACTCAACTGTGCTTGAGTGGCCACAGGTAGGCGAAAAGCGAAGATTCAAGCATTCAGTAATAGAACTGTGCCTTTATATAAACTGCAAACGATAACAGTAACTGGAGGAGTAGGATTATTTTGAGACGCTGAGCGCTGAGATAGAAATATACTCTAGACATGACTGACTCAAAGGTACAAACTTGCTTCCGCCGTCAGATGTCTGTAATGATTACAGCTGCCGAACTTCGGCGTTACTCGTTTCACGTTTTTCAAATGCGCATTAAAGAAAACATGTTTACCTTAGAACGTCAACGCCCGATTTGTTCAGGAAGCCGAAGTACTTTTCTTTAGTGACGGCGCGACAGATAAAAGCACTATTTTTTTTTCATTTCCAAACATAAACAAGTGGCTTATTCAATTTTGCTGTATTACAAAAAAGCAGATATATCGTCATCGAAAAGTGTCTAACAGAGGTGTGCACACAGATTTCCAGGCATTTTCTCTTTGTTGCGCTTAGCTTCTGTAGCGCTCAAGAAGGCGCCAGGACTTCACCATACTCGGCATTTGTCGATTACGTTGATGACTTATTACAGTACGCGGAGCAATAATTCAAAATCAAATTCGCTCTTGTCACTTATTTTCGCGAGCTTCTTCCTCTACGCCATAAAAAAAACAGAATTTTTTTTCTGGCTTTCTTAAATGAGGATATTTCAAACTTGAAAATGACATCTCTCTGACAAGCTGCCATGCTTCTTATTATAATATTTTACACCAGCGCACCTCACTTCAAACTTTCTCCGGTTAGCACCACATAATTAACGCTATTTTTGCTCGGAAGCCTACTTCATGGTTCTCCTAAGTTGGGTGCCGCCTCGGGCGACGGCCCGCTGCTCGACTTCTTGTTTTTTTAGAACAATGCCTCCGACGGCTGGAGCCTAACGAACCGCGTTGCCTTGGCGACAATTCTGCGGCACTGACGTCACACGGAGACGAAAATAGAGGAACACGTCTGCTCTTGCGTCAGTCGAGCAGTTCACTGGGCACCGTTGGTTAAATTATCTGCTTGCATGTTCATGTGCATAGGCTCCACTTGCCTTTGGGCTGCAGCCGTGTGCTTTCGCACTTGGATCTGAACGCCGCCGTGGGAAAAGGCAACCAGGGCAGTAGACATAGCGAGGGTTCATCAGCGTTGGCTTGTCTTCGTTACGCCGGCTTTTCAGCAGCCGCACCATTTTGCTTGCTTTCCTGCTTGCTTGCATCGTGATTCTTGGCTCCTACACACTACGCGGGATTCTCCATGAAAGCGGAGGTTAATTTAAGGGGGGAAATTTTTTAATGAACACGAAGGATGAGGAATAAATCGGCTGCCTGGAGTATTAACCAGAATTTAAACAATGGCTAGCTTATGTAGCAATAATGATAACAATAACACAATAATATGAAGTACAATCAACTAATGAGAGTAATTAGGAAGTAGCGAATTTCACAGCCAATAACATGGGCCAGCAATTAGTCATGTGTCAGCCAGAAAATTGATAAGCAAGCGCTCCTGTTGTTGCAGCCCAGTGAAGACACCCTAAAGGAAAAAAAATAGTGTTCAGAGTAAGTCTTAAGTTTCTGAATAAAACTTCCAAATTCGTTTTTGTATGACCAGTGCAACGACGGCAGGTAACTAAAAGAAAACGATCATTGTTTTCAGCCTTTTGGCGTCGCATAGTTGAGATCTCGTTCACGCGTTTTTCTTGTCAGTTTTGTACAGTCATCTGGCTTTGTTTTCGCAAAATAATTGTTCTTTAGGGTCTGTCTATGATCAACTTTAAAGAAGCGTTCGTAGTTATTTGCCACAGCTCTTCAGCCTGATGGTATCTTTAGTTACAGCCACATGCCAACGACGTTTATCGTTCTTATCGTTTTCTCTGAAGCCATCAATAATCTACGATTGCCTACTAAAAAAATCATTGGCTAAACAGTAAAGTTTCTATTTTATCAATTAGAAAACACCGAGAACGCTCATTTTCAATTCGCACTTCCCGGAAATTTTTTCCAAGATTCTTCCCAAAGTAAGGATAAAGATATCTTTTCAATGCATTCAAAACCCTAAGTTCGAGAGGATCATACTTTTATGTAGACAGGGTTCAATATATACCCCATCGACATGAGATTCATGTAGACCATCTGAGTGCCTCCGCAACAAGCTTAAATGTGTGGTCGGATACAATGAAATGCGAGTACGTGACCGCTTTTTATAATATCCGGGCAAATTTGAAATTCTGTCGCCATCTGTCCTGATGTGGTTTTATTTATATTGGTGGTCAAGACATTAAACAAATGCTTCGGGTTGATAGACTTTTGTCGCCTGGTAAGGTATATTACGCATCGGGTCACCGAAGTACGTGCTGGTATATTCAATGGTTCTCTATTTGCCCGTCCCAGCAAGAATTGTTTAGTTATCGAGCGATAGTGAATGCAGACCACCATTTACTGGTTCTAGCGAGGGGGCGTATGCTTGATGATGTCCTATATTTCTCGTTACACAGGTGACATAAATTACAGCATGGTGGCTTCGTGTTCTCCTGTGTGCTCTTTTTGGAGAGTATAAGCATTGATCTCACTCTCCTGCGCGTGTGCAGGATTCTCCATGGGGGGGGGGGGGGGTCAAGTAAGGTTTTCTGCGGTACCTCCCACCCCCCTGTTTCTCGTGTCAGAATGGAAGGTTCGCAAATGAAAATGATGCCGAAATAGAAATGAAGCGATGCCGTGCTCCTGGGAATGGCCTGTCCCTAGTCCCCGACTTTCCGAAGATAGAGGTAAACTGTTCTTCTTTTGCAACATCTGTGGTCTCCCGCTGCCAGTATAGTAAAAAAAAAACCTGCGAGGATAGACCATTCAACATTAAAACATGGCGCGCCATGTCAAACTGTGCAAAAGTATGACGCAGGCTTGGTGCACTCCTACGATGATTAGGGGTAGCGGCCACCCAACCGATGGTTCCGGTTTAACTTGAGTTACATATTATGCATACCATATATAAGACCATAAGCCTACTTAACGTAAGTGACAAATAAGTGCCAGGATAAGCAATGAAGATTAATTTAATTAATTCATTGCGAGAGCACACAGTTTTCTTGGGAGAAGCTGGGATCGTTGTCGCACCTGGTGAAGCAGATCTCAACCTTGCACTTTGTTCTACGTGGCATCTGTGATCCGCTTTGGCGGTGCGAAGAGAGACAATTTCAACCTGAGGAATGCATCAGTACACACAAACGCCGACGTGATAGCGCCACTACCAGACACCCAATGCAGGGGCTAGGCTCGCTTCCATTTTTTTTCTCGTGCCTGACCGGAAACGAAAAAAAAAAGACCAAGAAAAAAAAAAAACAACTGAACGCGTGTG
>JALIZH010029702.1:0-30808 GCA_030522465.1 Rhipicephalus appendiculatus | reverse complement strand
ATGAAAGTACACTGTAGGCGTGGTTTGGTGCAAAGGGAAAAAAGCTGCATTTCACAGCTTCACTAAACCCTTCACCCAGAAAAGAATCAAAATTACCAGAATGACAAAAAAAATTAATAAAATTACAGGCAGCGAAAAGCGACAACACAAAGAGAACACGCATGTGGCCCCATGACAGCAAATAATAAAATAAAATAACCACCCCTAAATACATACAAAACATTCATAACAAAGCAATGTATGTACGAATGAAACTAAGTAATATTATAGAAATCGCCCAACATTCATGAACAACACAATCAGCACATCCAGTTTAATCTGTCTGTTTTAGAAAATATACGCAGATTATCAACTGTTAATTTCCATTTGTTCATCGCACTTGGAAGATGGTAACGTAGTGTTTCGAACCCACAGTTAGTGCAAGGACATGGTACATGCCAAGTATCCGTATACCGAATAACGCGACTGGCAGGATTTGGTGTCAAGGCGGCCAAAGTGTGTAAAAGCATACTTCTGCGTATTTCTGATTTAAAGGTTGACAGAAGCTGGTATTCTTAATAACTGGTACTTCTTAAAATTCTATGTTCTGAAAATATTGAAGCAGTGTGTGCGTTATAGAATACACATTCAATGCATCTCAAGCCATTTTTTTTGAAGCACCACCAGGTTATTTAATGATGCTTTAGAGCCTATAGACCAGACCAGATAACAATAAAGTGAATGTGAAGAAAAAAGAGCATTGTATACTAATTGGTTTTGTTGCACAAGTAGTATATTTTGGCATCGACTCAACACACCTAAAGCTTTACAAAGTTTGTGCCCAATGTGTTCGGTATGGTAATTCCATACCATGTGTTCGGGAAAATGGACACCGAGAGTGTTAACTGTTTGAGAAAGTTCAATTTCGACTTTATCAAGTATTAGTGTGTGAGACGTTTCGAATGACTTGGATTTCATTCACCCATTCCATCAAGTAAAAGGCGAAGTTGGTCTCGTTCGTGCGGCTTGCTATGACGACGTCGTCAAAGTAAGCAAAAATGAACGTGAGTCCACGAGTAACCTGTTCCGTGAACCTTTCCAACGTTTGTGCCGCATTGTTTAACCCGTAAGGCGTACGGTCAAATCAAAACACACAAAAAGGAGTAGTGACTGCTATCTTCCAAATGGAACTGGGTTTGACAGATGTTTAGTGGTAGGCGGTCAAATTTATCTTGCTGCGTATTTACGTTCTGAACAATAATGCGCAATGATTCTTCAGACGAAGGACGAAAAAGGAACCTGTCCGTGTGTTTTTCGTCCTTCGTCTAAAATTCCTGCGCGAGAGGTAGCATCTCATCGCTGCGCAGTAGTCGCACTTCGAACCACAATGATTAAACAGGGGGCTGAACTAACTCTGGCTATTTTTATTAGGATCGGTGCCGTATTGCTAGCCAATAAACTAGCACCCTCAGCAAGAACTGCTATTGTGATATTCTGCCGCGCCTAATAGGTGTATTGCACCTACGCAGTGCTAACCCTAACATACCGCGTGAGTCTCACAAAGCGTAATTACTTCACGAGTTTGCTAAACCACATCATGCCTTAAACGATCTAAGATGGAAACGCGGTTGGCATTAGGACATGACATAATCAATACCAGGCATCGCTTGTAATTGTAGTAACTGTGGAACCTGCTAGTCTACGTTTCTGACAACTGTGACAGAGCGCTCGCTTTTTTTTCTTCTTTTTAAGCACTGATGCCTGCCTTCGCAGCGCTATTTATTTTGTGCCTGTCCGTCATGTGTCACCTGTTAGCGGGTATAAAGGGCATCCCAAAGGATCCCAAAGCCCCGGATATGCAGAGGACAGCGTCTGGAACGTCAAGAAGCGTTGAAGAGACCAGGAACATTGGACGTGGTGCGGCCGGAGACAACATTACGGCGAGAGCTTCTGTTACTAAAATCCAGTAAGTCTCTTCTCATTTATATTGCTCGGGAATGATAACCATGCATGCATCAAAAGTGAGAAATTTCGTTTCACAAGGTAGGCTTACGAAATCTCAACACTCACGGGTAGATTTAGCTTGTGGGATGATGATTATGGAAGTAGGAAAAAATATGACCGCTCACTTGCCTTATTACGATAGTCGCCGACACTATCGCGACCCGGAGTATTTTATTCATGGGTCTTCAGTTGGCGATTAAACTTATGCCATCATGAATGTTGTGAACATTACGATGGTGATTGAAATAAGAGAGGTAACGATACAGAGTCGTTATATGTTCAAACACTTAGTATTTATTGAAAGGCTTGGCGGGTACCGTGAAACATCTGAGATGGGCTCTGTCGAAGCCCCTACGTTGTGCAATCGCATTATTTAAGATTAAACCTTTTGTGCATCATGAAGTGCGACAAGTGACCTTCGGTGTCTTCAGCGTCAGCGTAAAGCGGTCCGAAAAGATCCACGCGATCACTGATGATGTCATGATCATGTTATCTACAACGTGTGATAGCATGACCTCATCACTTACCATTGTCGTTTGGCCAGAAGTGAGCCTACACAATACAGAGGGCGCTGCAGCGCAGCGTGGCCTAAAGTCACTGGAACAGGGGAAAGTACCGCGACCGTCCGGCCCCGCCGCCATATTTGGTCCAGCGCGGCTGAAGCTGCGGCGGAGCAGTGTTGATTTTACGCGGATTAGCGCGTGTTTTACTCATTGCGTGCGCTTCTGCAGCCCCGGAGTGAAGCCTACCGTTGTTCTTTAACTCACTAAGAAAGAAATAGCGGCAATTTCAATTGCCTACACGCGCACGCACGCGTAATAACACGATAAAGAAATTCGAACTGCGCGGCGTTTAGGCGCTCGGCTGTCGGCATTTATTAAATGCAGAAGCATTTCGTAGCGAACTTCTGCGCCTTTGAAGGTTATATCAACCTATCTATTTAGCCGCCAACGACTTCGTGCTTTCCTGGCCGTTTCCTTAATGGGATCTGTATTAAAATTGATATGACATAACATGAATGTATGAAGAACAAATACAAAGGCAGGTCGTAGCATGAAAATCTTGACATGCATGTGATGAACCGCACGATTTACACGCCACTGCCTTCGTGCTCTTGCGGCTGCTTCCTTAATTTTATATATACCACAGTTAGTATGGCATGACAAGAGTGCATGACGAACATAAGTGACTGGTCTTAACGTGCAAATCGTGACACGCATGTCATGTACAACATTACTTATAGGACGTGGTCACGGGTTTTTCGCGGCCGTTTAATTAAATAGATGTATGCCAAAATTGCTATGACGAGATATATGTGTATGTCAAATGTAAAGAACAGGTGGTAGTATAAAAATCATGACTTGCATGTCACGTTCGGCATGACTTATAATTACCACACTCATGGTGCGCTGCCGGCCGGTTCGCTAGCTTGATATACACCAAAATTGATACTGCATTACGTGACTGTATGAGGAACATAAATAACAGGTGTAAACATGAAAATCCTGACATGCATGACATGTACAGCATGATCTAAACGCCGCGCTCATGGTGTGCTCGCGGCCGGTTTGCTATGTGGATACAAACCGAAAATGGTATTTTGTCGCGTGGCTGCATGACGAACAAAAAGGACAGGTGGTAATATAAAAATAATGGCATGCATGCCACGCTCACGGTACGCTCGCTGCCGTTTCGCTAGCTTGGTATTGCGGGAGGTGGCTGTGTGACGAACATGAATGACAGGTGGCGACAAGGAACATGTCATACTTCCTTGTCATATTTTATTGCATAGAAACAAGGTGACATGTCACATTTTCTCGTTACAGCCTATCATTTATGTTCGTCATTCAGTAACGACATCGCGCCATACCAATTTTGGTGTATATCAAGATAGCGAACCGGCCGCGAGTGCACCATAAGCATGGCATGTAAATCAAGGCTTACATGACATGCATATCATATTTTTCTTGTTACAACCTGTCATCTGTGTTCGTCATACAGTTACGTCACGCATTACCAATTTAGGTGTATGTCAAGCTAGCGAACAGGCCGCGAGCCCACCAATATCGTGGCATGTAAGTCACGCCGACACTGACATGCATGCCATGATTTTCACGTTAGCACTTGTTATTTGTGTTCGTCACACAGTTGCCGCACAAAATACCAATTTTGGTGAATATCAAGCAAGCCAACCGGCCGTGAGCCCACCATGAGCGCGGCATGTAAATCATGTTGTACTTGAAATTCACTTCATGATCTTCATGTTTCCACCTTTCACTCATGTTCGTCACAGTCGCCTCACAAAATACCAATTTGGGTGAATATCAAGCTAACCGACCGGTCGTGAGCCCACCATGAGCGCAGCATGTAAATCATGTTGTACATGAAATTCACTTCATTATCATCATGTTTCCACCTTTCACTCATGTTCGTCATACAGTCGCCTCAAAAAATACCGATTTTGGTGAATATCAAGCTAACCAACCGGTCGTGAGCCCACTATGAGCGCGGCATGTAAATCATGTTGTACATGAAATTCACTTCATTATCATCATGTTTCCACCTTTCACTCATGTTCTTCATACAGTCGCCTCACAAAATACCGATTTTGGTGAATATCAAGCTAACCAACCGGTCGTGAGCCCACCATGAGCGCGGCATGTAAATAATGTTGTTCATGAAATTCACGTCGCGGTTTTCATGTTTCCACCTGGCAGTCATGTTCGCCATAAAGACAACTCACAAAATACCAATTTTGGTGAATATCAAACTAACCAACCGGTCGTGAGCCCACCATGAGCGCGGCATGTAAATCATGCTCTACATGAAATGCATGCCATGATTTTCATGTTACCACCTGTCATTCATATTCTTCATACAGATATATCTCGCCGTATAAATTTTGGGTGTATATCCATTTAATCAAACGGCCGCGAGCGCACCGAGACACTAGAGAGGCGAGCGAGCTGGACCCTTTCATGTGGCGAAGCCCGCCGAAAGCGCGTGGCGGCGAAGAGAAAAGGAACGCGGTACTTTCCCCGTTCCAGTGACTTTAGCGTGACCTGCATGAAGCTTCGGGATGGGAGCAGAGAAGGATGAATACAATAGGTTGGGAAGAAAAAAGGGTGTATTCCGCCTTGGATTTGTCTATGGTGAATTGATAAGGAACCATGAGAGTTTTCATACACGTTGAACTTGGAGGTTATGGAAAGACAAGAAAATTCTCAAATGGAAGGACACTTTGTACATTCCAAACTGTGTTCGTCGAATGCTTGTGGTCCATTGGACTGACTAGCCATGTCTTTTTGTTTTGTCGGACGAACGGACACGGATGGACGGACATGGACGGACGGACAGGCGTTTGGATGGATGTACGGACGGACGGACGGACGGAGGAACGGACAGACGGACGGACACGAATGGACGGACGGACAGAGGGACACACGGACGGACGGACGGAAGAAGACGGATGGACGGTCGGACAGACGGACACGTGGACGGACGGACGGACACGTATGGACGGACGGACGGTCGGATGGACGGACACGGACTGACAGGCGGACGGATGGACACCGACGGACAGACACGGACGGTCGGACACGGACGGACGGATGGATGGACAGACCTCACACGGATGGACGGAGAAACAGGGATAGATGGACGGACGGACAGAGGGACACACGGGCGGACGGACGGACAGGACACTTTGTAGATTCCAAAGTGTGTTCGGCGAAAGCGTGCGGCCATTAGACTGACTGTGCCATGTTCTTTTGTTTTGTCGGACGGACGCATGGATGGACGCGGACACGGACGGATACGGACGGACGGTCAGACATGGACGGACGAACACGGACGGGTGGACGGACACGGAGGGACGGAGGAACGGACGGACACGGGTGGATCGATGGACGGATGGACAGACACGGACGGACAAGGGCGTAAGGACGGACGGACACGGACGGATGGTCGGACAGACGGACACACGGATGGACACGGTCGGGTGGACGGACGGACAGACGGAACGGACGGACACGGAGGCATAGATGGACGGACGGACAGACTCGGACGGACGGACGGACACGAGCGGGCGGACGGACGGACGGAAGGACACACACGGACAGGTGGACGGACATACACGGAAGGACGGACGGAATGACGGACGGACGTGAGCATGAGACATTAAAGGCTTTCGCCTTAATATTCCCGAAGATGAGTAGGTTGTGAAAGGAAAGCCGAATGCAGCAACATAGAAACACAAATGCAGATCAGCTAAAGCTGAATGTGAGGCAGCGTGAGGATACCAGACCTATTGTTCCGTAACGCAGTCTGGTATTACACTGACAGAATTGTCGGAGTTAGAAATTAACAAGATAATTGTTTGCCCAAGTATCAGAGCCACAATATAGTTAGCGCTAGGCAAAAATTAATTCATGCGAGTTCTTCCAGGTATCGGTCGAATCAAAACATTTACGCCTCTCTCAAGAGAAGTGATGGCTGGTGAAAATGACGGAAGCCCTGTAATTTAGGTGACAGATTCACTGATGCCGAATATACACCGCAATTTTTGCGAAACCGCTCATTTTTTACATCGGCGTGGGCGTGGTTGCTAATTTCATTGTTATATTGTGTTATAAATAGAGAATGAACTTAGAAAGCACGTGTTTCTTTTTTTGCGTAGTCACAGGTTGGTTTCTTTCACAGGGGCGCACGTATGATAAGGTGCGCCGCTTCGCACGGTAGCTTCAGAGATCTGAACTATTTCGCCAGGGTCATCACTGGAAATTTCGGTGCCAGAAGTTGGGCCCTGTGTATCGTGGTACTCGTGTGTTTCGGTCATTCTTGCCCCTTCTGGAGAATTCGGAAATCGCATTGGAAATTGCATTAGAAATTGCATTACAAACCTTGCAATGGAGGCGCAATGCTAAAGAGACAAAGGAGCTGATGGGCCCCTATGTAGACCTGCTTTAGCTGTTTTGCCAAATTTTGCAAATTTTCACCGTCTTTTTTCCTCTATTTCTTTCTTCTCTCTTGTCGTTCTTCTTTCTGTGTTTTGTTCTTTTTCTTTTCATTCATTAGTTTCTCTCTCTCTGTATATATATATTGCCTTCTCTTTCTTGCTGTTTTTATCTGTCTTCGTCTTTTTCGTCACTTTCTCTCTATCTCATTCTAGCTTGCCTCCTCCTGTCCATCCTTTTCATTGTATATATCAGTCCATTTACTTCTCTTACTTTCTTTGCTTCTCCCTCTTTCTTTCTCTTTCTGAATTTCTTTCTCTCTATTTCTTTCTTTCTCAGTCTTTCTGGCCTGCGTTTTACTCTCTCCCCTCCTCCACACCATCACATATATATTCCTCATTCTCACTTTCTTTTCCCACTCCCTTGTTACACCATACTGTAGAAGGCTGTTCTATGCTCTGCTAGCGTGTCCATCAGTGTTACTACAGGCCCCGCCGGAGAAATCGGCGGACGTGTCCCGATTACGAAGAAGAAAAAGAGGATTTAGAGGGCAGTGCACGTGCCGGTTCATGATGACGATCCTGTCTGTCTCCGAGGGAAAAATTACTGCGAGCTTGAACAGCGAAGTTGGTTAAAATGGGTAGCGGTACCTGCAGTGCTCAGATGCAGGATACTCGTCATGAAATAGTGCGGAACCTAACTTACCCGGTGTAACGTAGCACAGTCTGGCTTGCCACTACCAATTCTGTCCTTGCCATTCATCTTTGGTGAGATACAATAAGAGAACTCTCACCAAAGAGGAATGATATTGCGACTGATAATTTTATCATATAACTATATATTCACCACTATGCTGTCACCAATCATACAGCCGTCGTTATGCAACTCAAGCGCACTCTACGTAGTTTGATTTATACAGATGCCTATTCCGGAGGGCACCGGCTGGCAGAAGTTTTCAGGAACAGCGCAGGCGTTATCCAATCATGCAACGTATTCGGCGACAGGTGAGTACTTCTTTCGAATGCAAGCAATGCTGTCTTCATGTATATTGCGTCAAACGAACTTTAGTTTGGGCATGCAGTAAGTACTTGAAAACTATATTACCAGTCCCATTTCGGTATATGGTCATCACATCTAGACGAGGGCGGGAAGTGGAAAAGTTCTAGCGGGCTATTTTATCTACACTGCGTTGAAAACGAAGTGTCTCAACAACTGATTTCTTGGAAAGGTAGCTTTGTGTCACTGTGGCTTTAGATTGTCCCGTTGCATAACTGTACGCTAAAGGACAAGGAAGAAAACCGTCACTTTGGTGATTAAAGACGCCGCGCCAGGATCTGATTTCAAGCATAAATTACTACCCAACATAGCATTCTGC
The DNA here is from genome assembly GCA_030522465.1 of Rhipicephalus appendiculatus. Lineage (NCBI taxonomy): Eukaryota > Metazoa > Arthropoda > Arachnida > Ixodida > Ixodidae > Rhipicephalus > Rhipicephalus appendiculatus. Next base: position 22,495 of record JALIZH010029702.1, on the reverse strand, counting down.
GTATGAACGTTTTTTTTTTTCAGAGCTGCTCAGCGACAGCAAGTACAGGTTCACTAACGCAAATAATTGCCGTAAAAGTGATGGAAGCTTCAAAACATTTATGTGCTGCCATTGGTTCATAATGTGGCATTACAAACCTTATAACTCGAACAAATGAAATATTCCCGGCGTTCATTTCCGGTGCAGATCTAGCAAAAGTCTCAGCGTAAAAGAAATCACGTGATTTCTGTTCTGTATCCGCCACGCGGTCTGATAAGATTATACCGCGATGACGTATGCTTGACCGGCATGCAGCGTTATCCATAAAAGTGCGCTGCTGTATGCAATAAAGGCTTTTCGTATTGCTGCCACCGATGCGTCGTTACTGCTCAAGAAACAGAACATCTGGCGACGAGGGTGGGACTGTTTCTTGAGCAGTAAAGAAACGCGTGTAGCTTTAAATTAAGGAGGAAGGAATGTTCTGTATCCGCCACGCGGTCTGATAAGATTATACCGCGATGACGTATGCTTGACCGGCATGCAGCGTTATCCATAATATTGCGCTGCTGTATGCAATAAAGGCTTTTCGTATTGCTGCCACCGATGCGTCGTTACTGCTCAAGAAACAGAACAATTTCGAACTCTAATTCGTAGTTTATCGAAGACTGCCAGGCTGGCCTTCGCCTATTGACGTGAATACTTGACGCCGACACACACAATGAAGGAAGGAAAACGAGGGAAACGAAAGGCAGGGATGTTAACCAGTTTGGTGTAACCGGTATGAGACCCTGCATAGGGCAAAGGTAAGGGGGGATTAAAACAAGAGTAAAGAAAGATAGAAAGAGAGGGGACGCGCACACACGCACATACGTAACGTCTCAGAGCAGTGTGGCCGTCTTGTGCGGTATATGACATCACTATGAAAGGGCTTTACGTTGTCGACTGTGCAGTTGTTGGTGGTTACATTGCCCCAACTTGTCCACTTTACGGCACCGTAAAGGTGATTAGAGAGGCGAGTGTGGCTTGTTGGTACATGCTTATGGCACACTACAGCGCAAAAATATACGCAACGGACGAAAGGAACACAAACGACGACGACGAGCGCTGAACTTTCCACAACTTTTATTGGAAAATTGTACGTATGTCTATACTGTCCGATTCAGAGTTCATGCCACTGCACATGCGTTGATACGCCAACTCATTTTCAGTTAGTTGTATGAAAGCCACACTTACAAATCCCTCTCCCAGATATGCTTTGTGTTCTGCTTCGATAATTTCAGGGGTGATCTGCGTTTTGCTCTTCGTAATGACGGAAGTGTTCTTAAGGTCGCTAGAGCAGTCCTGGCAGGTTATGCAATGACTAGTGAAGGAACCTTCAAAATCCTTTCCATCACGCGCGCTTCATACATTGTGTGCACACTCCCTTAGCCCTATCGTAATGCATCTCCAAGTTTGGCCAACATATATTTTTCCGCACTTTAAAACGGCCCTCACTAGCCTCTCAAAACACAAAAAACAAGCTCATTATTCTCTCCTCGCGTTTCTGGTCCATCTTGCACACTTCGTGACGCAGAACAGTGATTCCTGTGACGTCTATAGTGTACATTCTCTCGATTGGTCCATATGCGTGAAATATCGGATGTGAATTGTCTCCTGCACTGATCATTATACCATGTGGTGAGGTAGCGCACTTTGGACGGGGACAAAGGGGATAAGAAGGACACGACACTCGCTGCACTCGCAACTAAATTTATTTCGTAAAAACACTTCATATATATTCATCCATGGCCATGGGGGGGGGGGTGCCACACGGGGAGCGTGGATGCATATATATGAAGTATTTTTTCTGAAATAAATTTATTGGCGAGTGTCGTGCGTTTTTTGTCCCCTTTGTCCCCGTCCAAAGAGCGCTGCTTCACCATACGGTATAATGATCAGTCACCAACTAGCCCAGCTATCAACCTTATTGATCTCCTGCCCAGCTTTGCGACGCAGCGGCCCATCCGTTCTTCCTTGTCTCGCATGACTATCGTGCGCGATCAGCTGATTGCACTTCAACTTGTGTGTTCACAACTGCGCAAGCGGCAATAACCGCGTGTAGCCGAGAAGCGCGAAATACTGATAGGCTCGAGCGCTTAGTGCTGACATTGTTCACGTGATTTTTAAGAAATAAGTGGGGAGGAGGCTATATCGCCCGTAGGAAGGGTAGCGAAGGCGAGGAGGAAACCACTTCCTCGTCTTTGAACGCGGGGTGGTCAGGGGCCCTTTAAAGGAATTTCGTAAACCATCCCCTTCTGCGCAATCAACAAAGGGCCGCCTGTGCTTTGTGCCACTGACCTGCAGCGTCTTTGCCTCCGGGTCAGTCAGTGTGCAGACCTTAGACAGCCTCTCTGGTGTCGATTCCGGCCGCGGCGGTCGCATTTCTATGGAGGCGAAATGGTAGAGGCCCGTGTACTGTGCGATGTCAGTGCACGTTAAAGAACACCAGATGGTCAAAATTTCCGGAGCCCTCCACTACGGCGTCCCTCATAACCATATCGTGGTTTTGGGACGTAAAACCCCGCAGATATTATTATTAGCCTCTCTGGTGCTGAGAATACGACTTTGACGTCGTACTGCTGGACCTCCTTTTTCAAATTGTGCGGAAGCTTGTGCACATTAGGTATCACGGTTACCTTCTGCCTGCACGGTGCACTGGCTTTACAAGGATGTGGGTGATGGCACATATTCTTGAGCAGGCTCTCTGCGAATAAGGAGGGGCTGGGGTACCCGGCACTTGTCAGCCTATCAGCTTGACGCGCGAACGCTTCAGAACTTGGCAATCTGGAACTTGGCAGCACTCCATAGCGTTCTTTTTGCAGTGTAATCTTAAGGCTTTAGTGATTGATGATCCTTTTATCGTGACTAACTTTAACCAGGTTTTAGAATTTCTTCACACTATCACCGACCAGCGCTGTCATGCATTCATGATCGACATCAAAGATTTATTTCTCTGCCTTACGAGCTCATCCTTGAATGCGTTGACGATTTCATAGACAAATACGATTCCGTTGCTTTTCAAAACTCTGCAGGGATTGCTGCCAGTGGTTTCTTAGAACTTCTAAGCTTTTATGTGCAGTCTACGTACTACATAATGTTTGTAGGGAACCTTCACCTGCCGAAGGAGGACGTATGCATTGGTTCGTGCATCGCCCCCATCCTCAGCGACCTAGTTCTTGCTCATTTCGATCATTTTGATAATTTCGAATGGTTCATTCACCGATAAAAATGTCCTCAGCGTGTTCAAAGTACGTCGATGGCTACCTAATTGTTTTAGATTGTGAGCCACAGAACATTGAACAAAAAAGCAAAGTGCTGCTTGATTTGTTTCTAGATGTTATGAACCCACGTAGCCTAACGCATGAACTCCCAGAAAATGGCAAAATTAAATTATAGATATCCGGTTTCATTTCAAAGGTGCTGGCGTCTGCTGGTTGCTATGAACCACGTGCCAACAAACCAGTTCTGCCTTTGAAGTCCGCTCACTCTAAGCTCGTTAAACAAGCTATGGCCACGTTCATTGAAGCCATAACGCCAATAAGACAGGAACCACAGAAAGAGCACGGGACCTGCGTATGGCTTCAATGAACGTAAGAAGCCAATAGCCCCAAAGTCTGTTATCTTGTAGCTATTGCCGCGTCGTGCATAAAGAACGCCCTTGGCAAATCTTACCATCACTGTACTTTACGAAGCTTTAGAGCGTCAAGCTAAGAGGCTGACAAGTGTGGGTACCCCTAGCCCCTCCTTATTTTAGTCGAAGAGAGCCTGCTCAAGAATATGCGCGATCGCCCACAATGTTGTGAAGCCAGTGCACCGCGCAGGAGGAAGGTAGCCGTGATACCTTACGTCCACAAGCTATCGCACAACTTGAAAAAGGTGGCCTAGTGACACGACGTCAAAGTCGTATTCTCAGCACCATACAGGCTGTCCAAGCTCTGCAGAATGACTGACCCGGAGGCAAAGACGCTGCAGGTCTGTGGCACAAAGCACAGGCGGCCCTTTGTTGATTGCGCAGAAAGGGTGGTTACGAACTTCCTTTAAAGTGCGGAAAAGTGTGCGTTGGCCAAACTGGGTGATGCGTTCACGATAGGCTAAGGGAGCATGCAAACAATGTAACAAACGCGCATGATGGAAAGGAATTTGAAGGTTCCTTCACTAGTCATTGCATAACCTGCCAGGATTGCTCTAGCGACCTTAAGAACACTTCCGTCATTAAGAAGAGCAAAACGCAGATCACCCCTCAAATAATCGAAGCAGAACACAAAGCATATCTCGGGAGAGGGATTTGTAAGTGTGGCTTTCATACAACTAACTGAAAATGAGTTGGCGTATCTACGCATGTGCAGTTAATGAACTACGCATCGGACAGTATAAATTACGTGCAAGTTTCAAATAAAGGTTGTTGAAAGTTCAGCGCTCGTCATCGTCGTTTGTGTTCCTTCCGTCGGTTCTGTAGTTTTCGCGCTGTAGTTTGAGGTGACAAATATTGTACGTTAGTTCCATGGCTAATTTCAAGGCTATTTTTTGATCTTCAGTATTGGCACAATAAGTAGCCAATTTTTATGATTATTGCAAATATATTACGCTGTTTTTATGCTCTTCTGTCGGGCCAGCCGATACCCGCGCATATGCTTCTCTACTCGCGGGCTGTGGCGCGCTTCAGATACAGAGTGGCTAAGTTGCGAAAATGCTGGGGAACGCGTGTCTCGAATGCTTCTCGCGCTTCCCGCTATATATGTCGATGCCACGCGCAAAATTCTAATTCTGATGCTTTGTCCATTGTTGCGACTCGGGTCCGGCGGGTCTCATCGTAGGTAGCTGGCCCCGCCGCTGGTGCCCCAGCCCATCTACAGCGTAGAGGAAGGTGCGTTCGTAGGAGAGATTACAGACCTTTATTTACATAAGAGAGATAGCCAAGTAGAGAGATTTGTACAAACAGTCTTCGACTTCTATAGCTCCGACTCTGCCGACACTGAGGCCCTCAAACCGGTTTCAGCAGCTCCAGCCCATACGGTGTCCTGCGGCCAGAACGCCCTGCCCCCAGGAAAGAGGCAACGAGTAACACAATACGTTTGTTAGAAGGGCAAGAACGAGACGTTCGATTGGGGAACACCACTGCAACATACAACGAAGATTTGCACGCCGCACGCCTAGACGACTCGAACACAGGAATGCCGGTGAGGGGGGAAGGGTTCGAAGTGGAACCGTACTGGTGCGAGGTCGATGGCCTCCGAAGTGGTGGCTGCTGCTCTAAATTGCACCTGCAACCGCTAATGGCTCCCGCCAGAAGCAGATACATCCCACGTCTGTGGGAAGGTGTCTAGAAGCTCTGTCCCAAGCCGGCAGCAACGCGCAAGAAAGGGCAGTTTGTTGCACCCCCCACTGGGTTTCTTGAAGTATCACCACGGCGCACTTGGGGGGAATGGTGTTTTAGCATCTGCCAGGAAAATGGCGATCTCTGCGCCCCTGAAGAGCAACGACCCCGGGGAGAGCTTTTTGACGGACACGAACATCTCCCGATGCGTCTACCACGATGCATTGAAGGGCCGATCATAACACCGTGTTCGAGTGTCAACTTGACAAAATGAACGATCTACAATGAAATGAAACTCGGCTGCTTCTCTAAAACTAGATTTCACTATCTGAAGCTAGATTGACATTATGTAAACTCTACTAATGAAATTCAGTCGGCGGCTTAAAAAAACTGCTTGAACATTTACTGTTCCTACTGACTTGTTAGTCTGGAATGTTGCACAATTACTTTCTGGATCTGGCAACAACTCCGTGTAGTCTATTTAAACTCTATGTAAGTGTCATGACTTCATTAAATTTATTAGTTTATTCGCAACTTTTGTGTGCCTTCCAGACCAAACAAGAAGGCATTGCGCTCTATAATTATGGTCATGCTTATTCAAAATTGTATTAAGTATTATCTCCACAATAAGAAACGGTACTCTTAACGACTTCTGTTCTGTTTGACTACAAATTTGGCGATTAAATTAGATCGCATGGCCACCTTGGCAACCTTTACCTTGGCAACCTTTACCTTAGTTCTTTTTTAAACTCACTCAACGGCAACCATGGTTGTCAGCGACATTATTGAATGCGCTGACGTAGCGCAGTGGTCGGGAGGTGGTGCAGTGCGTAACACTTCGAGCGGTAAGCTGTATCACCGCTTCGTACATACGCACCACGTCATTGCATCTTGACTTGAAGCAACACTAAAATGAAACGATACATCGGTTTAGAGCAATAAAATACTCTCTGAGAACTCTCCTGTCATTAATTTCCGCATAGCAAGTTTACTAATGGAGGACAAAATAAAGGTCCAAGTTCCATGTTGAATTTCAAGGCGGATCCCTTGCGCTCCGCGCCACTGATTTTAAAGTGTATTTGTTGTATTTTGGCAATATTGGCTGAATGAAATTTACTAAAAGTTGGTATGTTAAGGCTATGGCTTCTCAGAGGGTAATGCAGTACTTCATTTTTACCAAATAGGAACTACGTAAGTGCTACTATACGGCTTCAAGATATATGACGTCACTGCATTTGGTGCAGTAGTTTCAAGGTGACGTCGCCTTGTTACATTTCCTTTTTGCGCGTTTTCTCGCTTACCAAGCGCCTTCTCGCGGGTACGCGTGGTGATTTTGGAGATGTGCAAGTACTGATTTTCTACTAATAGAAAACTTATTTCTCTCTTTACTTCCGCTTTAACATGCGGACTACCAGCGTGCCCATTGAAGCTCCTTATGCATTTTTCCGACACGGCAGTGATTCTTTATTTCTGCTTTTCCGACAGTAAGCTGATCAAGCGAGTCCTTTCATTCGTTCCCGCATCTGTCACGGATCGTGTAAGGAAGAAAGAAATGGACCGCATTTTGCGCCAGTGCTCCGGACGGCCACAAAACTTCGAGGCCTCCTTCTTCGCTAAGTTCCTGCACATGAAACGTAACGCAAATCTCATATTTCCAGGTAATCACAATCTCAGCGGCTTGGTGGCGGCGCTGTTATGAAACATAAAAAAATTCAGTGTATGAAATTGATTTTTTTTTCAATATACAGCCCCAAGCGCAATAGAAACGTGCATATGAATAGTACTAAAAAAGGCGAAAAGACTCATGTTAATGGAAAAATATGGCTGCTGAAGAAATTGAACGTGAAACTTAAATGTGTTTATGCGAACCCGATGACTGCCTTCTTGGCATCATGCTAGGATGAAAAGCGTTTTCTTCTTTTGGGCTCCTCAGGGTCGCATGTCCTTTCCAAAGAGGCATGCGCTGTCTATTACACGGACTGGAAGGCTCGAAATGATTTTGTTGAAGGAGTTTTGTTTTAGGATTGGCAGCAGAGCAAACTGGATAGGCGAACCACTGCTGACTAATTGCAAGTAATAAACAAACTAGCACGAGAAAAGTCGCTTCCGCATACAGTGCTGGATGTTGTTTCTGTGAAAAAAAATTTCTGTCTAACTGAAATAACTGGACATAGTGGTATTATATTAAAACTCTGATATGAATGGTATTATGTTACAACCCTGATACGTAAGAACATTATTGCAAAAGTAGTTCAAATTTTTTAAGTTGGATCAGAGGTTAGAATCCAGCATTTTCAATATTGCATCGCCAGCTGTGGCTGATTGCATAAATTTAGTGCGGCCCACTGCACCCCCGACGCACAAAGCTTGAGTGACACTGGATGAGTGTCTGGTCCAAGCGACGGCTTCAAGTTACTGATGCTAAACAATTCTTTAATCAGACTGCTGTGTTGGCCGAAAAACTTGCGAATCCAAAGAAGACTGCGAAGAATAAACTATCTACATAACAAGCAGATCAAAAGGAATGGTTTAGAAGGATATCATAAAAATACTATGAACATCGCTTGAATGACCGATCAAATCGCTACTAGCGCGGTGAATGTACTCATGAATCCGTGTTTACCAATCAACGAGTGCAACATGCTACGATTCGGCATTCATGACAGCTCCCGCAGAGTTGTGCGCTACAACGCGTTTAACAGTGCTCACATGATTATTAGCGCTGCGGTCATCATATCTCAATGGTGCGAGATATGAGGCCGACTGGAGGCCGACGGCTGATCCATTAGATAACGATATCTGAACGTTCACTGGATGCCGTAAACGGGAGTGGTGCTTATCACAAATTCGCTCACCGGGAATGCCGGTATGAACGCTCACGTTAGCTGAGGCTAGCAAAACTCTGTACTGTTTATGCCGCCATACATGATTGGATGCAGGGCATACGGCGTACCGACTTCGCGTCGACATTTTTAATGCCTTGATGGCATATCGCGAAATAGCCATTAGATTAACCTGCCAGTGCATACTAGATACGCAGTGCTGTATACATTCAACAACTTCGAGAGTGAATAAAAAGCGCGAAATACGAGGACATAAAAAAAAATTAGGAGCATCTTCCCAAATTAAAACCTGATGGGATGCGAAGCACCAGCGTTGCGCACGGGTGGCGTCATGGGTTGAACGGCGCTAACGCGGCAGGTGTTGCGGGCGAACGGACGAGGCGGCAGCTGCGGGCGCTACGGCGAGTGCGCGGCAGGCTAGGGAGAGAGTGACGTCAACGCGCACTGCGAGGGGAGTGTGACGTCAACGCGCAGCTGCGGCGTGACCTACTTGGCACCGCTCCAACACCTGCGGCGAGGGAGCGCGTTGCGGCGCGTTCGTACGGACTTACGGAGGGACAGCGTTACACAGGCTAGTCAAATAGCTGCTTCGCATCTAAAGTGCTTGCGAGACCACGCGTAGTGATCTATATCTTCGAATTGAATACATTCCCTGGAAAATTTGAAGACGCAGCACCCCTTATTTTAACTCTTTAATGCCTGAATTATGAAACCGCCGAACAAAAGAAAATATGTTTCCATCTTCCAGCTTTAAATATCAACCTTTAATTGATTCTGCAGTTAAATTATCTAAAATGCAACTTTCAAGCATACTTTTAGGTATGTCACGAATTCGCGATTTGCCGCAGAAGCGCGGATCTCGCAACCAAAAATTCGGCAGATTCCACGTACCTTGGGAATCGATGTTATGCGAAGCATGCGGAGGGGAAGGTGACTGTGTTGTAATGTTTTATTGAGCGAAACATTACGAAATTACGCTAAAGATATCTACAAATGTTGTACGCACAGACATAATTGATGTTCCACGGTCGCATATGTTTTGCATAACAAGTTGTTTACAGTTGTGTAACGATGCCAACAGCAACATGGGCAGTAGCAACAGCAGAAAGCGGTAAACTGATATGTAGCGCTTGTGCTCGCGAGGATGGTAGCCCTGGACACTGCAACATATATCAACTTCAGTGGATGGCGCTTTACTATAATTGATGTTAACCCGGCGTGACGGCTGTATCATCGGAGTACATATGTAATGTTTATAAAATTGGAGAGCCAGTTCTGCAACGATAATTGACGTTTCACGAACAATAGGTTCTATTCGAAAAGCAGTTCCGAGACCTGGCGTGGCTCTGTGGTAGAATGCTTATTGCCACGCAGAATGCTTGGGTTCGATTTCTGTTGGGACCCTGACATTTATTATTTGCATTCGTCCGGTCAACGCTGCTGATGACGTCAGCTTTTTAACGCTCTGGCGTTAAAAGTACCAATGTTTGTCTCGCCGTTACTGGGTAGTCTAAACTGTCAATCACCTGTGGCACATACCCGCATACCTGTGGCACATACCCGCCCCGGGGTATGTGCCACAGGGTTTGCTCGAAAGAGTTTGACGACGTACGCGACGGGATTGTCATTATTCATGTCACGACCCGCGAGTCATATTCGTCAAACCATCTTATTCTCACATACTAATTTTGGTCTACCCTAAGTTAAAGGGGTAATCACGAGATCACCCAGACGTAGGCGGCTAGATAGATAGATAGATAGATACGTAGATAGAAACGCTAAAAGTGCCTGCAGTACGCAAAGAAATGCTTCGCATTTAAAAATGCACTTCAGAACTATGTAACGTGTTGTGTGCCACCTCTTGGGTGTGAACACACCAAATAAACAAAATTATTGAACATTGAACTTGCGTAACTCTGGCGAGAAAGAACGAAGAAGTGATAGCAGTCGCACGTGCTTCGCGCTCTCCGCCATCAGCTACAACACAATTGGTTCTAGCATAGAATACCTTACTCAAGACGGCGCAAGGTTTTGTTTCGTTCTGAAAGCTACATTCCCCGTGGGTACTTGACAGCCGGCATTAAAGGCGGCACGCGTTCCGTGACTTGTTTGGCTCGGAGTTTTTCAGTATGTTGCGAATTCGCGACACCTGGCAGTAACTGAAATGCAGATGCTCAGGTAACTGAAATTAAGAACTCCTGCGCATGAACAACAACCGAGAAAGACATTCCGAGGCCATTTTCATTCGCTATGCATATCGACTGTAAATGCACTCACAGAGTTTATACTGATATTTCGCTGGATTGCCTGGATTTTTTTGCGACTCTTCTTATATTTCCTGACAGCCGGTCTAACCACCGTCTTCTTCGTCAGTAAACTGCAGTGGGCATGTGCGACGGTGCAGGGTGCAAGAAACAACTAAACGCCGTTGAACTCTCCTCCAAGGGAATACAACAGACGGTCGCACATCACCGTGATGGAGATAATCGATCCGCCAGTCATGTACTACAGACGCGCCTCGGCGGATCACCATCATCTCATTTTCTTTCGCCCTTTGCGTAGAAAGCCCGAGCGCTGCAAAACCAAGCTGGACACCGAGCTGCGCAAGACAGACTGCGACAAATTCCAGCCGCAGGCTTTCGTGAAGAACATCTACTGCGAGCATCCAACCACGGCTAGCCAGTCTGCCGCGGATGCGGACGACTATCGGTGCGCCAACAGCATCGCAATCGTCAAAGGACGCGAACCGGTCGCCAAGACGATCATGGACGTCGAAGAAGCCCGCTCCTTTCCCGATGAAGCCATCGACGCCGTCCGCGATGAGCGCAACGGCTGTGCGCCCACCTGTGTCGATGCCCAGTGCTGACCCGTCGTTCTAAGCGATCGCGACTTCCTTAGGGTTGTGCAGGCGGAGTCACCCAGGACGCACGCCTATGTCCTCCCAGCCGTAGTGCACGCGCTAAGCCTCTAGCGACGCCAGAACACCGGCGATGGGCCTCTAGTCGTCGTCCTCGCTGCGTCGCGTGAACTATTGCGGTAGATCAACCTCCTCTTTCGTGACCTCGGGAGGTCCTCGGGACTGCGCAGCGTCTGCATTCACTCCAGCGTGACCAACGACACGCCGCACGCCGAGCTCGCCCCAGGCTGCGACGTCTGCGTCGGGACGCCGCGCCGCCTCCTGGAGTTCGTGATGGAGCAGCGGTTGAAACTTCTCCCGTGCACGTTCATTTGTCATCGACGTGGCAGACGCATGCAGACTATGGGCCTGGAGCGCGAGGTGACGAAGATCGCACAGAAGATCAGGCCAGACCACCAGACGGTGATGTGTGCCTGCTCTTGGCCCAAGGGTACGCGACGTCTCGTCGAGTGCTTGCTCGAGGACTACATCCAGGTTAACTTCGGCTCGGCGCAGCCTCGCGTGGTGGGCATAAAGTAGAGTGTTTAGGTAATCAAGACGGCTGGGAAAAAACGCATCCTGGCGGTGCTGCTCGAGGAACTGCTAAACAACGAGGCCGAGAGGGTTGTGTTGTCCACGAAGGCACAAGAACCGGTTCGCAAGGTCGCCTCGAAGCTGAGTGAGCGGAACTGGAGTGCCGCCGCCGTTCACCGCAGCATGGCGCTGCAGCAGCGTATATGGACGCTGAGCATGTTTCGCGCCGGAGGCTTTCGCGTACTGCTATGGAGCCACGGGTGGAGACGGGACCTGGCCGTAGACGGCTTGCGTTTTCTGGTCATTTTTTAAAAGAAAGACCCTTATTTTGTGCGCAAGACATTTCAGGAAAAAATGAACAGGATAGGATAGAGCGCACACTTACAACCAGTAAGCATACTTACAACCAGCAACATCTCCTCGCCCATCTGATTGTGTGTATATATTCCCGCCATCCGAGCAATAAACTGGTTGTAAGTGTGCGCTCTGTCCTATCCTGTTCATTTTTTCCTGAAAAATCTTGCGCACAAAATAAGGGTTTTCCTTTTAAAAAATGCAGTACCAACCAGCCCAAGCAGCTACCCAGTTGCAGTATATTTCAAATACATCGGGCTCTTGTTCCCTTCCCGCTACTTCTACTCAGGCGTGCATCAGTTTGATTGCTGATGCGACGTGCGAACGCAGGCTTTATTCCTTCTCGGTGAAAAACGCTTACCTACCAACGGAAGTGTCGCGCCTTTTTGGTGGACTGGAGCCATCCTTGGGCCACAAGAAAAGGATTTGCAAGATGCTAGAGGGAGAGGCATGGCGACAGGGGAGATTCTTCACCGATTGTCTTCTAGCCATAAATCTGAAACAGGCACCTATGAAAAGAGCCAAGAAGTTGTTCCTACAAGATCTGCGAAGCGCTACGCAGACCGCCGAGTTTCTTTGGCGTTCCATGGTGATCAGGCTACCAAAGAAGAAACAAAGAACGCCCGTTTCAGGGCAGAAAATTGTCGTTCTTGGCAATGAAAGGATACCCAAGGAAGTCGAGGACCTACTGGAACTCGGACCTAAGTACTGTGTCCACCCGAGGTTAGATAAGACTGAATTGATCAGTCTCGTTAGACAAGCCTCCGGAAGAACTAAAGAAGATTAAATCGAAAGCTCCATCCAACAAGGAGTCAAGTGCCTGCCGAAAGAGCCCATGAGGCTCTTTCGGCAGGGACTTGACTCCTTGTCCGACAAGGAAGGAGGATTCGTCCTGGTGCCCCAAACAGTGTATGAAGAGAAGGTTGCAGCGGCGTTATCGGGGAACTTGAGAGAACTGCAGAAAGTAGCTCCGACGAAAGTGAAGCGAAAAGCGGAGAGGCTGTGTGAAGTAGCGGGGCTCACAAGGCTGGCCCCTGTCGGTGAGGACGTGCAAGGGCACAAGTCTCTCTGTTTTCTTCACTGCCAAGACCCACAAGGATGAGTGCCCTTTTAAGGTCATTGTATCGGAACGTGCCTCCTGGCAGAAACTTGTTGGAAGGTATCTTCAAGTACATATTTCAGCCCTGAGCATTGAAGATCCTTTCCTTGTAAGAAAACCACAGGATGTTTCAGACTTTCTCAGTGATGGGTGCCCTCAAGGGGCTTCTGGTTTTTCCGTTGACGTCAAAGACTTATTTTATTCCCTACCTCAGGCCATTCTGTGCGAGGAAGTGAAAGGCTGCATCCAGCGCTTCGGTGAGAATGACTTTTGCAAACTTTGTGGACCAGACGTAGAAAGCTTCCTTGAACTTTTATCTGCAGTCGACGTTTATCACGAGGAACGACAAGTGGTATATTCAAAACCAGGGTGTGTGCATTGGGTCATGTTTGGCTCCTGTCCTAAGTGATATTAGCTTGTTACGACAAACGCATAGAAGCAAGACTTCTTGAGACAAATACTGTGACGGTGTTCCGTTATGTCGACGATTTTTTAGTGATATATAATGCAGACCAGCGTGACACATGACAGCACGTCGATAGGATTTCTAGCATTTTTTTTCTGCTAACATGACTAACCTACAGCTGACGACGGAGTTGCCTGAGAACAATCGGCTTAGATATTTAGACCTAGAACTTACTTTCCTGCCAGAACATGTGTGCTGGCTATACGCTCCCCGCTCTCAGAAAGCCCTGCTTCCTTTTTAGTTCAGCACATTCCAAGTTCATGAAGCGGGGAATTGCAAAAACATGCATGACGGCATCCTTGTCAAGGTCCTGCCATTACCAAGTTGAGAGCAGTTTTGGTAACCAAATTGATCGACTAAAGCAGCAGGTTTTCCTGCCCATTTGCTCTCGGGCATAGCCGAGTCGCTATTCAATGACCTGAAGCAGGGAAGGAGGTCGAAACATACAACCCAGGACGAGCCAAAGCCGAATGTTTCGGCCATACCCTATGTGCACAAGGTCTCGCACCGCTTAAAAATAATCGTCGAAAAAACAGGGGTGAGGGCTGTTTTTACGGCCAGAAATAAGCTAGGATCCCTTTGTAAGCGAGTAAATTCCGAAGGCACTTCAAGCGTTGGGTGCAATAAGAACCATGCAAAGAAGTTTCTAGAATACATCATGGGAGTTGTGTAGAGCATTTCTTTATCTTGTGGCCGATGCTACACCGGCCAGACGGCGCGTTGTCTGAACGACCCTCTCAGGAAGCACGCGAATCTCATGCGCGGATCTGTGGGCAGCCAGTTGGCTAGTCACTGTGCCAAGTGTGGGTGTACCCCCCACGTTCGAAGATTGTCAAGTAATGGCAAGATATGGGGACAGGAGGGCACGCGAATTATACGAAGCTTTTTTATTCGCAAGGAAGGAACTTGTTAGACAATGAATACCGGTGTCTGTTGAGTTGAAATGTCATTTCAACATGTGAACCGGCTTTTTTGCACATGCGCCGTTGCTATCCCTTTCTCATTGCTGCTTCATCTCCTCGCCCATCCGATTGTGTATATATATTCCCGCCATCTGAGCAATAAACTGGTTGTAAGTGTGCGCCCTGTCCTATCCTGTTCATTTTTTTCCTGAAACGTCTTGCGCACAAAATAAGGGTTTTCCTTTTAAAAAACGCAGTACCAACCAGCCCAAGCAGCTACCCTGTTTTCTGGTCAACTTTGACTTTCCCGTTAAACCGTGGGACTACGCAATGTTCGTCAATCAGCTGGCCAGAGTCACCGACGAGGTTGGCGAGGTGTACTCTTTCTTCATGCCTGACGACAGCCGGCACGCTGAGGAGCTGGTCGCGACTCTACGATAGGCCGGGCAGGCTGTACGATGCGAGCTGTCGAAACTAGCGAAACAGACCCGTGCCAGCGTGAGGTCCAGTCCCAAGGTCAAGTAGTGACGGCGGTTGACACATTGGGGGTGCGGATGTCGTTTCGGCGGCGCTTTCGTTCTCACCGTCCACCCGCTTGCGAGGAACCTGTGCTGCTGTACGCTACGGCTGGTTAAGCATCACTAGTCGAAGAGGAGCTCTCACTAGTCTGCTAAATTTCGCCAAACGTCCCCAAATTAGATACCGCCGCCAAAGATAACATGGCCATCACGCGAAACTTCTCGGCGAATATTGCAGTCGCGTTCCTATATGTGTCAAGTCTTCTGATATTTGCGAGCTCTTCATTGACGATTGTCACTTTATCCTAATTTATTGTGGCATAACACGCATTAAATAATGGGCTTCATCAAGAAACCAAATGAGGCACATTCGTCACTATTCACGGTAACTTTCGAGACGTACCCAAACGTTTCCGTTCCTTACCGTCCTGAACACGGTAATTGGTATAGCTGAAAGTAGAGTCAATCCAAGTGATCTATATAAAAAATTACACCATCTCCCGCTAAAGGGAACCATGTGTAGATGTGAAGCAGCGGGCGCTAACGCTTACACTGGCGGCGGCGTTGACGCTGGCGCTCATCGCAGCGTTGCGCAGGAGAGAGAAAACTGGGGAGGCGCAAAGCAGGCAGTGATGGAGCAGTGTTTCCTACTGGAACATGCCAATCGCTGCTAATGGGCAATGAGAGACAGAAGACTCCGACTGGACACAGAGACCCGCACTCCGCTTTTAGTTAACGCGCACGCTGCGAATTTTTATTGTTCAACAACGCACAGGAGAAATCTTCCACCGGCACCACCTTGGAGGTCAAGATCCATTGCCATATATACGGGATGGCCAGTGAACGGTTATGCAGCGCGAGCAGTCGGTTTTTTCAGCCCAAGAAACTCGCCTAGCAGACGCTGCCTGCGTCGGCGTCGCGAGGCGAGAGAGGGGGAAGCGGAGGAGAGGAGAGAGAGGGGGTGACACGCATGCGCAGTGGCAGTGTGAACGCCGTGGGCAGGGATGCGTAGAGGAGAGAGGGGGAGCGTAGAAGAGGAGAGAGAGGGGGGACGCGCATGCGCAGAGGGGGGAGTTGAACGCCGCGGGCAGGGATGGAGAGAGGGGGGAGTGTAAGAGGGGAGAGAGGGAAGGGAGGCGCATGCGCAGTGAGGGTGTGGGTTGCCGTGGGGAGGGGATGCCTAGAGGAGAGAGAGGGGGAGAGGAGGTTTTTTTATTTTTTTATTTTTTCTTTAACTGTTTGCGCATGCGCAGTAAGGGTGGGCACGCGGCACACCACCACCACCACCACCGGATTAAGCTTCGCCATAAGATGCTTCACATCTAAAAGTCCGGTGCGCTTATTTGAAAGCTAACTGTTGTCGTCAAACAGTCTGGGCCTGCATCTATGCCGCATGTAGAGTCGCTATTGATGCGTGCCTGCCTGGCACAGCTCTAAGGCTGATATAGTTCAACTTGTATGGTGACAATAGCATATCTAGGCTACTACCGGACCCTCCAAACACGTACACTTTCGCGCTGTTCACGAAGTAAAAAAAAATCACGCCATATCTACGAAGTGAATCATGATGAGTGGGCGAAGCTCCCGAGGTAATCTGGTAAACCGTCAATCCCCGTAAATTTTGCCCACTCGATCATCATACAAAGACCTGACTCACAAACGCGGGGGTGTGGTGTGATTATACATACAGTATATACACAATGTTTAATTATTTACATATTGGTAAAGTATATACACAATTGTTTTATTATTTACATATGGGGTATATATTGATTTTGTTCCAGAGCTCTACGGACCACGAGGAGGGGGGTTCCCCTGATTTTGTTTTCCTCAAATATGGCGTTAAGCTCAGGGGAACGTTTGTTGTCGGCGTTGCCGTTTTGCCTTTCGAGGGCGAGAGCGCGTTCACGATCGTTTTCATCCGTGGCAGAAAGAGAATGTGTGGTGTGGAACGCGCTTATACTTCATGGTCATCAGCGTCATCGTCGTTATCACGTGTGAGTGGCTACATTACGCACTATACTGGAACGCGCTTATTCTTCATGGTCATCAGGCGTCATCGTCATCTTTATCACGTGGAGTGGGTACATTCCCACTACTATACGTGGCCCTACCTACTACTGCTGCTACTACTACATACTACAGAGGAGGGACAGACCCACACCCTAAGGAGCTTCGCCCCTAAAAAACGATAGCCGTGCCTGCGGGCCGGTTATGTATAGAAAAAGGTCTATCTCACTGCGTCTCGCGACTTGTCGCTTTCCAGGAAGCGTTCTCCCATACTCCAAAGCAGTAGCGTAGACAGGATGTGGCACAGCGGGGCCGTCCCCCCCCCACGAAATTTTGTTTCACCATTGCATACAGAGCGCATAATGACCATTTCAAAGAGGTGCCCCCCCTCCCCCCCTCCCTCCCGAAATCAAGGAGGTGCCCCCCCCCCCCCCGAAAAATATTTCCTGGCTACGCCCCTGCTCCAAAGAGCGTGCGCACAATACAGGATTGCCAGTTGCCAGTAGAAATTGGGAAAATCACCAGAAAAAGGCACAAACTCTAACCTGAGTCGGGAATGCAGTCAACAAAGTAGCCACATTATGAAAAGGGCAGCTTCGCCCAAGTGGTGCCACTCCAAAAGGAAGTGCGGAGCTGGGTAGCCATCTTTGTCTCTCTTCGGTTTTGCATGTTTCTTTCCTGCTCTTTAAATGCGAATGCATTTCATAGTCGAGCTATGTCAGGCATCCGGCGTTGTCCTGCGTTGTCCGCGGAGAAGGAGGAGGAGGATAGGTTGAGGGAGGGTGAGCGCCGGCAGGTGTTAGATGTGAAGCATCTTATGGCGAAGCTTAATCCGGTGGTGGTGGTGTGCGGCGTGACCGCCCTTACTGCGCATGCGCGAACCCTTTCAAAAAAAATAAAAATAAAAAACCTCCTCCCTCCCTCTCTCTCCTCTAGGCATCCCTCCCCGCGGCAACCATGCCCCTCCACTGCGCATGCGCCTCTCCTCCTCTCTCCCCTGCTACGCTCCCCCTCTCTCCTCTAGGCATCCCTGCCCGCGGCGTCCACACTCCCACTGCGCATGCCGCGTCCCACCTCTCTCTCCTCTCCTACGCTCCCCCCTCTCTTCTCTGAGGCATCTGTGCCCGCAGCGACCCCCCCTCTCTCTCCTCTCCTACGCCCCCCTCTCTCTCGCCTCGCGACGCCGACACAGGCAGCGTCTGCTAGCGAGTTTCTTGGTTGAAAAAACCGACTGCTCGCGCTGCACAACCGTTCACTGGCCACCCCGTATATATGGCAATGGATCTTGACCTCCGAGGTGGTGCCGCTGGGAGATTTCTCCTGTGCGTTGTTGAACAATAAAAATTCGCAGCGTGCGCGTTAAATAAAAGCGGACTGCGAGTCTCTGTGTCCAGTCGGAGTCTTCTGTCTCTCATTGCACATTAGCAGCGATTGGCATGTTCCAGTAGGAAACACCGCTCCATCGCTGCGTGCTTCCCCCGCATCCCCAGTTTTCTCTCCTGCGCAACGCTGCGATGAGGCGCCAGCGTCAACGCCACCGCCAGTGTAAGCGTTAGCGCCCGATGCTTCACATCTACACATGGTTCCCTTTAGCGGAAGATGGTGTAATTTTTTCTCTCCGCTCTCACTCCCTCTCCCATAGCAACAGCTGCGGGCGCGTGCGCTTATCCTCGCCCCTAGCAACCGGAGCAGGTGGTGCGGGCGGAGTAGCGGAGAGTGAGCGGAGAGGAGGAAGGCGCGCTCTGGTGTGTGAGGGCGCTCGCATCGCGTAAGCTCGGCGGGAGCTCCCCGCGTGTGTGGAGAGTGTAGCAGAGGGGTAGGTGCAGTGCTTCGCCGCTCCTTCTCTCGCCGTTCGCTCTTTCTCCTCCCTGCGCCCCACACTCCCGTCCGCTGGCTCACACGTGTATATAAATGGAGTGAAGCGCGCGCGAAATGCATTCGCATTTCGTAACGATTCCCTTCGGGGAGGTGGGGGGCATTTTTTTTTCTTTCCTGTTTTCTTTTCAGTTTTTTTCTGTGTTTTTCTCTTTATTACTGTTTATTTCTATTTTTTCTTCCTATTTTCTCGTTTTCCTTCCTTCTCATTCTGTTTGTCGCTTGCTTCCTCTTCCAAATTTTATACGTGGTTTGCGTTGTCGTGTTTCCCTAGCCGGAGTAACAATGTCCGCACTTCATGTCGTCATCGAGGCGCTCGAAGAACAAGAAGAAGACTCCATTATCGCGTGAGCGCGCCCTCAATATGCTGCAGCTCGCTGTGCTATATCTGGCTCTGCCTGCGTTACGCGAAGCGGCGACGGCAGCATACAACAACCTGCCCCCCTTAAAATGCTCGGCACTTAAAACATTGGCCTCTAGTGATGCACTAGCGGTGCCAAAACTGAGGAATAAGGGCAGCTGGTGGCTTATACTCCCTCCTCCTCACTCCTAAGATCACTCCTCCTCACCTTCTACTTTCCTTTCCCTGCTTCGTGTTATAGAAGGGTAGCAGTTTGAGCTAGTTGGTGATAGCATTACTGAGGGGGTGAAGCGCTAAACGGACGATATGAACGAGAGTAGACAAGCGCCTGTCATTTGTCTACTCTAGACAAGAAGTCCGTCCAGCGCTTCACCCCACTCAGAAATAAGTCTTGCTGTGCTTACACCTGACTTTGCTATGATTTACCTTCTCCCCTTTTGTCCTTCCCATCCTCCCTCAGCCTCAGATCATTTCTCCTCACTCTCTCACCTCCTTCACCCACACCCCCTTGTTATAATACACTTTACATGACTATGATATACTTCCACTTGGTTTTGCGCAGCTGCGCCGAGTTTTGAGCGGTCGCCGGCCATAGCTAGAACTGAAGCTTAAGCCGATCCGCTGTTAAAAGGAACACAAATGCCTACGAGTAGCACTGAGTGCAGGGGGAAATAAATGGATGTTATAATGATATTGCAGTGATAAGGAAGCCGTCTTTCTTTCTTTATAGTAACCGAGATATTACCAGAAAAATAGGGATCACAACGGCTATGAAAGGATTAATTTAAATTATTCGAATTTAGTGTTTTTTTTTTCCTACTCTCCCTTCAACGGAAGAAATTTTTATTAACATTCATTCCAATCACCAATAGTTTATAATATGTTTTGCATAGAAAGGAGAATAAAAGGGGAAACTGTCCCAACGAAACCAATGCATATAGACCTACATGCGTCCTGGCTGTAACTCTTTACGCCGTATTGCAAGCAACGAAACACGTGGAGACGTTAAGACCGCTTGTATGAGGGGAGGTTGGTGGTGTTCTTGTGCACCTCAGTACAGTCTTGCATAATGCGCGATAATATTTGTGTGCGTTGCATGTATTGCCGCATACAAAATGGGGTTGGCGCCAAGCTAAAGTGTTCTTTAGCTGCTGCGCGCCTGTGGTTGCGCAACATTGACATGACGGAATACTTCGCCCGACAATATCCTCTTACAGGAACCAAGTGGTGCGGTAACGGCAGCGATGCGAAAGATAAATGGGAACTGGGGGACGCCCGAGACGCTGACATGTGCTGCCGCGAACACGACTTGGCCGTCGACAACCTACCACCCAACAAGACGCGGAACGGACTGCGAAACAAGCTTCCTTTTACAATGTAAGCATGTTTTTTCTCAATCAGTACTTGAGAAGCCCACAAGGTGGTGAAAGTCTTGCGAAAGCAAAAATTGACAACAACCTGTTTCCGACCCACAGCTGTGAGCAAATCCATAGGGCTTTTTTTTTTCTGAGACTTTTCAGAGACTTCAGTTGATGAAAAATCAGTAGTGGACCGGTGATCGAACCCGGCACCAACGCCTTTCCATGGCAGTCGCTCTACTAACTGAGCAAACCAGGGTGGCAGCAATTTGTAGCATGAGGGGGACAATAATTGTCGACTAAATCCACATGGGCTGTCAACATGCAAATAGGTTCTGCGGACTTGAATAGGGGATATTCAAAATGTACACAGGGCCATCTGTCGATGATCGCGTAAGCTAGATCCACCATGTCGTATAGGGCACGAAAACGGAACCAGTCTCATATCCCAGCCTTTACGGCGCAAGTTGCTAATTGTTTATCTTCGTTCTGTGACGACTTCCCAGTGCTTCGTGCGCTGTGAAGGCTACGAGGAAGCCCTGACAATGCCGGCAACCAGGCAGCACTAATCTTAATCGAATTTATCAGTTATATGAACGAAGAAAAAAAACCTACCGACGCGCACTTGTTTCGTCAACAAGATCGGCACCTTCGGAAGTGACCGGCAAGCGCAAAAGCGCTCTACCACCTCAGTTCTAATTTCTCCGTGCAATTTAATTGCTAGACTGCAAAATAGCTAGGGCTTACAGAACAATATATTACGACGAATGCATTTCAAAACGGACGGCCGACATCTCACACGCGCAAGAGAGCATGGTTGATCAACATAGCTTGTCGGTGCTGCAGATCGACGAAAGCAAAGGCTTACTTATTTACGTGTATAAGCAGTGCCACAGACGCTGCTGCGCGTGTCCACGGTAAATCAGTGCCGCCACACGAGACCCGAGCGCCAAATTCACACAGCCGCCGCTTTGCAAGCGTCGCAAGGCAGTGTGCGCGCCCAACCTTCCTGTGCGCCGAAGTACATAGTCCGCACGCCTCCAACACCGCTTCTGCCCTTCGCTTAACACCCTCCACATTGATTTTTTTAAAGACGATAGTCTTTCTTGGGATCTACCCTAAACGGAGAAATTTTGGTCTGTCTGTCTGTCTGTTTGTCTGTTTGTCGGCACGTCGCACGATTCAGCGGCTGGCCAAAGTTTGACTGCTTTCTGAACGCCCAGCCAACTTGATCAGTCGTTTTTTTGTGCATACTTGTGAACATTGTCGATCAAAAAAGCAAATATTACGCATATCTGAGGCGCAACAACAATACGGAAGTATTAAGTGGTGTGTTCTTTTATAGAAAATACATAGATACTTAATTCTGAAGACCCTAGTGTTTCTTAGGCTGCGCTGAAAATGCGGGCTGCCTTGCAAAAGCGAAGAGCCGTCGTCTATCTCCGAGGTCGCGCGAAGTGCCGCGTGTTTCATCCGACGCGCGATAGCTGGCGCAGTCTGCCCTCGTCGCTGCAAACAAGAGAATCTCTTTTCGTGGTCGCTCTGCGCGCCTTCTCAGCTTTTTACACGCTGCCAAAAACACCGCGCTTGCGGCGAGAAGACGCTTGGTCATGCCAGGACGGAAATGGTCGAGAACAGCATCACAGGTGGCCGCGGATGAGACCGGCAGAAGACTATCGTCTTTCGATGACATTTGCAGCGAAGCACGCAGATACGCGGCCAATTTTTTTCTTCTGCTTCCTTCGGTCAGCATGCGCTGCGAACACGAAGCCCTCACTTACGGAGCCTACAGGTTCACTGGCCGTACTATAGATGGAGGGATTTGTTCGGTAGATCTCCGTACTAATCTTTCCGCTGATCGCGGGCACTTGTATGTTTGTATGCTGTTTGCAATAGCGTGCGGCGAGCGATAATGCACGCCTCCGTGGCATGCGAAAGCAAAGAGCA
>JALIZH010029701.1:0-38627 GCA_030522465.1 Rhipicephalus appendiculatus | reverse complement strand
ACGGCGCTCCACGTCGCGCATCTGTGACATGGCGTTTACCAGCAAACGTCAACTTCTTCGTTCTCGCGGTGAGTGAATTTTCCTTGAGGTTCTCGCGGTTTCTTTTTACCCAGGATGCGTGACAGCATTACTGAACGTCCTCCAATAAAGTTGTCTTCAATTTTTAGGCCTAATGTGTGTTGCAAATCGCGATTAACAGCTGCTGAAATGGCATGTCCCCGAGCGGGCTCTGTGGGTTTTAAGACCACACTATTAGTGGCAGGGAAGCACCGGACTGAGAGAGAAATGCAAGAACTCCGGCATAAGAACAATGGCGATCTTCCACATTCTGTTGATCCTGAGTTTGTCGGCAACGATGCGGCAGCCACGCGGGGGGCTGAGAGTGAGGGCAGCAATGGCGAACCCTCAAATTACACGGTGACCGGAACAGTGACGGGGAGGAGGAGAGGGTTCGTATTTTTAAAATAACTTGTAGCAATAGAAGGCAAGGCAGTCTTGGTACCATCAACCGCATTGGGCCAGATGGTGACAGGTGGTGGAACGACGGAAAGAAGGTGAATCTGCTAGACATGGTTGCTAGGTGTAGCAAGTTAATGGCCGCGGGGTCGATTTCATCGGCCGATTTGTGTCCTACTACCACATTTTATTCCTCGCAAGAAAGTAGACTGTCCGCATGTTCGCACATTTTACGTATATTGCGTGTTGAATCGGTGTATGAGTTGTAAGAGCAAGGAATGGCCTCGAAGACACACACTTGACCTGAACTCGAAGTTCAAAACGAGCACTGCAACATAGTTAATTCAAGCGTCAGCCGCTGTGTCCAACGGACAACGTTCAAGAGAAAGCAGCGAAGAAGAAAATGAAGAAAAATCGGCTTGCCGACAAAGGCGCGAAATCACTGTTACGCGAGGCACCTGCCCGAGCAGCTTGGATGATGCAGAAAAACAGAGGGTGGAGATAAATCTCCAGTGATTCCTGAAAACGTGGTGTTTTCTTTTGCCACCAGAATAGGAACTGCTTTGTGGACTTCTCCACCTTTTAAGACCGAGAAGGCCCGTTTATGGACAGGCAAATTTCGCCAGTTTTCTTTCATTTTTCATTCGAAATAATTTTTTCCCGTTTTCTTGTACGCTCAAGCGCAAAATAAAGAAGTTTGAAATAAATTGACGGGATGTTTTCTTTTTTAGGTCTATGGCATCCCGCAGGAAAAAGCCATGTGTAGCGTGTGTGTAGTGTTGGAGGCGAGAAAACGCCCTCTTTCCCTCTATAAACAGAGTGACGAATAGTAACAAGATCTTTGAGGCCATGCAGGTTTCTTGCGTTTCGTCGCCCTGTTTCCGTGCGCTCGTTGACGCCTTTAATCCAAAGAAAAAATGCGATTCTTGGAGCACGCGTGGTACCACGAGACGAGCGAAGAAACTGCGTGCTTGTGTTGCGGTAAATATCAGTATAGCCCTGCCGTTTTGCCACTGTCCTTGTGTTCGTGCGCTCACCGCTTTCAAAGAGTCCAACTAGCTCGGCCCTTGATTCAGTGTCGCTCTCCGATCGGCTTCCACTTTCCGTGGACGCTGCAGCGTTCCCCCGATTATTTTGTTTGCAGTAAACAATTCCAGGCTCCGATGCAGCCGCCGTGTACGCGCTCTCGTACGCGACTTTTGGCTCGCCGCCGTATTGCGCAAGCCTCGTTTCCTTGCCGGAGCCCTCTGTTTGTGACGCGCGAGCAGACAATGAACGCGCGCCCTCTCGGCGGGGCACAAAGGAAGGTCGCCGCATCGGTCGCCGAGACCTTGTCGCTCGTGTCGGCGGCGGCGGCCTGAGATCCCCGGGATGATCCTCTGTCGCCTAAAAACATCGGCCGGCCTCTTGCTGCCTCCGTTCGGATGTTTGCTCGACATAAATTTAGACAGGGCACAGAAAACCTTAGCGTGATGTCGGGAGTGTCTGCACTCGCTACTCAGTCGCAAGAGCTTGGAAAAAGATTGTTCCGGCAGGTGGGGAGCCAAGTCATAGGAAGACAACTGAAATGGTGCTCTTTGGCGTGAGGAGGCGCAATAGCCTGCACATTGGATCTGATTGTGCGTGTTTCTTTATCGTGCATCGTGGTGCTTGGAACTGGTCAGGTCCACAGCAGTTAGGGCATTTCAAGATGCAGAAATGGCTTTCAAGATGGCATGCTTTGAGGGATCAGCATGTTCTTTTAATCTGTTAGTGCACCGGGGGGGTATGGCCGATGTCCATGCTGCCGCAGCTGCGAGGTATCCTATATACCACCCGGGAACAGCTTATTCACGTGCTTAACTGATCAAGCAGTGCCCACTTGTGAATCCTCGTTATGCACAAACGCATACAGCCATTCTATGCAGAACAGTGCGCGTCGAACAACCTGCGCCCGCCTTCCTCTTTCCGAATGAAACACAGAGCTCATGAGCGAGGATCCGGATGTTTGTGCAGCACGTTAACTGCTTCGCATTCAGCCGCGATGACTGCCTCGTAGATACAGCGCCATCAGTGACGGTACTCTGTGGGCCGTTCCTTTATTTAGTTGTATGTACTACAGGCGAGTGTTCCTCACGCCCACGCTGGGCGGCGCAGAGCAAATAACGACGGAATTGCGAGTCCTGACACTGCATTAACTGTTGCAATGCGACGCGTCCACTCGTGATGAAGGGGTCGTGAAGGTTGCCACTTGACAGGTAAGGTCACGACGCGTGTTTTGCGTGGTCGCACTGCCGATTTGCCGTCGCCACTCGTAGCAGCGCCACATTGTTTGTCAAGATCGACGTATCTGAGGTCTCTCTTCCCTCGGCTGATGAAGGCCAACAGTTATTGATGTCCAATAATGGCCACTGAATTCTAATAGCAAAACGAAACGTTTGCGGAAAACGTCAGGTGGAAGCGCTCTGTCCTATCTGACTTTTTCCTCGAACCTTCTGCGCAAAAATAAGGGCTTTCCTTTGAGAAGCCACCCTGCAGATGCATCGTCTCCGGACAAGACGGTGATGTGAGCCGTTCGGGTCAGCCCTCGTGCCGTAGCGCAAGAAACGAACCAGGGGACATGGCTGTTCTACCCGCAAGCAGACAGGAGTGTTTCTGTACTTCAGCATGAAGTGTTCAGGCGTCTGTTGCAGTTCACGCTCTCTTTAATCGAATTCGACGAAATGGCAGATAGCGAGCGGAGCGCGTAGGTACGAGAGGGATTGATCTCGCCGAATCTGTAATTGGAACGCCTCGACGGGAGCAGTTGGTACACGGAAATCCAGCGAGGGGGGCCCGTTTTCCTCGTTTTCCATGGCTTCCCGCGATTGTAAACATCCGGCTGTGAAGGGGTTAAAGGCGGGAATACGTCACGCGAACTTCCGGTCAAATCCGCCGGAGCAAGAATTCTTGCTCCACGGACCAATTCGTAATCTGCGGTTGGTCTCAATCTGCCATTGGAATGTGGCTGCGCCACTCAGAGAAGAAAAAGTTTATCTCGCTATGGCATTGGAATTCAACTTAAGCAAAGGAGCTGTGTCTTGTTGAACGTTAGCGCTGGTCCTGCCTTGACATTGTCACGCGTTCGTTTCTTGCGCGATGGTTGACGCAGTACGAAGAACTACCAAATAAGCCCATACTTTCACCCTTCCGCGCGTGTTTATAGGTGCGCGTACCCACCTACACACACGCGCGCACACACACATTCACGTACATACACGTACTACGGACGCAGGCAAACGCACTCTCCGCTGTGGAATCAAAAGGCCCGAAGTTTCGGACTTATGATATCTAGCGCACTTGTTTGGGCATAGAATAGCCTATTTTGAGAAAGCGTTCCTTCCCGCTGTTAGCGAAAGCAAACTGTTTCCAACGTCAACCTAATAAGACTTCGTTGTAAGTGGGTTTCCTCGCACTATAGTTGCGTTTCGTGGTGCAGCACAATGCACCACGAAACGCAACTATAGTGCGTTTCGTGGTGCTTTGTGCTGCATCACCAAACGTACTGCTGGAGGAGCAGGAAATTAGCAAGGCGCGCCGATTTCATCAGATCACTCTCACGGCTGGGGAGCGCTTGAAGAGGTGCACGATAAAGCGCTGTAGCGCTCACCCAGCCGTCGAAAATACTTAAGCGATAGCAGTAAACGTAGAAGCAGCGAAACAGGGTGTCGAACCAAAAGCTAGCAGTTGTTCCGTGTGCGGATACAACCGATGAGCGAAGCTTCCTACAAATGGGACGCAAACGACTATGTACGTTTTTTATAAATGTACAAACATGGTTTTCGATGAATTTTACTGTCGTTTATTAACGCGAACTGTTTCTGCGCCGCGTGCCTTGTTTTTTGCGCAACGCGCGCCGAACGCCGCGCTCGCCTTGCGCCTTTCTTTTTTGTTTTTATTGCGATGGCAATTACATGGACACTCTCAGCTGGTTTTCGCCGTCGCCGTCATGTCCCGTATATATATATATATATATATATATATATATATATATATATATATATATATATACACGTAGATTATGAAGAGTCTGGCTTCGGTTGCCGTAGAACAAAATAGGAAAAATATATATACGCTTCTAAAAAACTGTTTATTGGTGACGTTTCGATGGGAGACCGATCTTCATCATATATATATATATATATATATATATATATATATATATATATATATATATATATATATATAACAATGAAGGGATAACACAGGACCCGGAAGTAACAGTTCAAAAAAAATATATCAAGCACGTAGGAAATAAATTGTTCTCGGAAGGACTGACGTTTCGGCCGCGGGACCGGCCTTCGTCGGAGTGATGCACACATGCGACATCAACGCAATATCAACGCTTATATTGCGTTGGTGTCGCATGTGTGCATCACTCCGACGAAGGCCGGTCCCGCGGCCGAAACGTGAGTCCTTCCGAGAACAATTTTTTTCCTACGTGCTTGATATATATATTTTTTTGAACTATATATATATATATATATATATATATATATATTGTTACTTATTTGTGCATTTCCATGTGCGTATTTTTCAGTGTCATCAGTTTGTCAAATGTATCAGTGTTGTGAGCTGCTCATGCGCATTTTCATCGATGACTATACGTTTGTAAATCAATTGTTGTTGATGTATCTTCACTTCGCTTGATATGGGCATGTATATTAACTGCACTGTCGCTACATATTTCATTCTGATGAAGCTCGGACCCCGAGTGAAACGTCAATAAAATTGCTTCGCACGCAGGTCTGTTTTCTTTTCTGTGAATATTCCACCGGACCTAGGAACCCTCTGTTGTTTTGATATTTGAAACAATGGGTCCGAGAAAGACCGCGTCGAAGCCCATCAACTGGAAGTACCCGAACGCCTCTCCGTCCTTGACCGTCATCGGTGACTCCCAAACCAAGCACATCTACCAGTACTTCGATCCCACACTCGTTGGAACGCCAGCATTTGTGTCTCAGTGCGGTGCTTTGATCGGTGACGTGCCTGGATTTTGTGCCTCGGACCACGTCAACAATTGTGCTTCATGTAGGTACAAACGACGTCGTTCGTGTTTCGGCGCAAGAAGCTTTCCGAAACTACTGTGAGCTTGTTGACGAAATCGCCAAGGTGCGTCCCGAAATCAGGAGAATCTACGCCAGTCTCATATTGCAAGGACCGCCGACGATATTCCGACCCGGCATTCATTCGTTGTTTCAATGAAGAAGCTTGGTATTTCAACGAATTGGTGAAGAAATTCTGCGCGCATTATCAGCTCGTGCATTTCCTCGATCACGGCTTCGAATGGCTTCCCCCGCACAGAGTGCTGGCCGCGGATGATGTACATCCGAATCTTGAAGGCGTTTCTCTTATGGCCTGCCACGTCTGTTATAAGACGTTCAGCGTTACGTCTCGCTCTTGGTCGAACTGCGCTCCGAGTCTTCAACAACGCACAAAGAAAATGTCTCAAGTTAACAAGCCTTCCATGTCCTCATCACCAAAAAGCCAACCCGTCAATGGCAGCCCTTCTCAAAGTGCGTCACCGCCCTTCCAACGCAAGTCACAACGTTCCTACCCAAACATCGCTTCGAAGAACCGTCCAGAATGTACCGCAGTACTCGCTGCGCCAGTGGAGCGTTCACCTTCAGTTCTGCACGCAACGGATGCCTCCCCTAAAGGTCGGCGCTACGAACTCCGCAGTACCTACGCCCAAGTCGTCCAGGCAACTCCAGCCAAGTGACAGAAGACCTTCACTACCGGTAACAATGTTACGTCTCTATGTTCTAAGGGATTCTTAAAGCTAAGGAAGGTGGTTGAAAAAAAGGTTCGCTGTAATCTACATATTGACACGTTGAACACCTACCTAGCTGCATCTGTTGCCCCAAAGGGTCTACGCATTTGTGTAAAACCAGCTTTGTCCGACTTGTCTGAAGGCCATTTATCTATATGGAATGACATACTGAAAAATACTTCCCTGCAACTTACTCGCGTTGTGTTAGATCATTATACTCATTCCATAAAGTGTCTCATTAAACAAGAAAATACGCTCGCGGTAAATTCAGACTTCTCATCTGCCGAGTCTGCTGAGCTTGAATCATTTGCATCGAAAAAGCGTAAAGAAATCAACGCCATAAAAGTCAAGAAATTAGCCCGTGACGGCGTTCTTTGTTCTTCTTCCAGTCAGAAGAATTCTGACAAATCCGCACGTCTAGTTCCTTTGGTTAAAGATCCCACAGTATTGCACTCCGGTGCCTCGAATCCGCCTTCTGTTGGGAAACCTATAAACCAACAACTAAGCAATATCTTTAATATTTCCGACATAACGCTGACGACTGCTAAACGCAGTGTTCTTAGTCGTGGTCTGAACTTCTGTCCAACAACAGGTGATCACAGCGAACTTCAGTTGCTAAAAGATTTAGATAATTTCGCCCGTAATTTGCGTTTGCGAGAGTATTGTCATGAGAAGTCAAATGAAAGCGATATAAAAAGCAAACTACCTTCACATAAGCACTGGGTGCCGCCTTCACAACGCGACAGGTGTCTCGACATGTATATTAAAGCAGTTCAACGGGACGTTATGGAAGTATACCAAAAACAAGCACCATTTCATCGTAATCTTTCTTCTGGTGAACGTAAAGCCCTCAATTCCTCTGTCGTCCCGCAGTGACATCATCATTAAACCTGCAGATAAGGGTGGCGCTGTTGTAGTTATGAATACATTTGATTATACCGCAGAAGCCTACAGGCAGTTATCAGATACGAAGTTTTATAAACGCCTAGATTATGATCCTACTGATGCGCACAAGTTACTGGTCAAACGCACTCTTCTAGACCTAATCCAAGAGAAGAAAATGGCTGATAACGCAATTCATTCACTCGTTCCGTTAAGTTCCGTCGCCGGCCGTTTCTACCTGCTGCCGAAGATACACAAGAAAGACAACCCTGGTCGTCCTATAATTTCCGGTATAGGTACTGTTGCTGAAAACTTATCCAGCTACGTAGATTCTCTTATTAGCGATATCCCAGCTACATTCCCGTCTTTTGTGAAGGACACGACTCATTTTCTTTCCGATGTACTTGACATGACTATTCCAAAAGGCTCCCTACTGGTTACAATGGATGTAACGTCCCTGCATACTAACATTCCGCACATTGATGGCATTGGGGCAGTCGTCGAATCCTACGGCGAATTGTTAGCCGCTAGACAGCAGCACATTAGCGACGTTACTCGAGCTTATTTTAAATCTGAACAAGTTTGAATTTGAAGGGAAACACTACATCCAAATTAGTGGAACATCGATGGGCACACGTATTGGTCCAAATTACGCGAACATTTTTATGGGCCACCTAGAAAACAAGTTTTTGCTAAACCAAACGCATAAACCATACTATTACAAACGCTTCATTGATGACGTGTTCCTCATTTGGCCACATGGGGAACAGGAGCTTCTTTCATTCATACATGACTTTAACAATGCCCACCCGTCAATATCATTTTCTCATACGTATTCTGCATCCACCATTAACTTTCTCGATGTAACCATTTCAGTTATGAACGACAAATTGTCTACCGCACTGTACAGAAAGCCGACAGACCGACAGCGATATTTGCATTTTGACAGCAGCCACGTTAAACACTGCAAGACAAGCATTCCATATAACCAAGCATTACGCTTCAAAAGAATCTGCTCGGACCCATCCGACTTCCAAAAAAAATTGTGCAACGCTTAGAAACGCCTTATTAAAGCAAAAGTATCCGCCGCAATTGGTCGACGATGCGATCAAGCGTGCAGATACATGCGACCGCAGAACGCTTCTCTGTACCGCGAAGCCACCTACTCAGCCATCCCAGACAAATTTAGTGCTCACCCACTGTGCATCATTCCCGCGTGTATCGGCTGTACTAACCAGGCACCATAACATTCTCATGCAAAGTGAACGCCTGAAAAACATATTCACTGAACCACCGAGAGCAGTCTACCGCAGAGCTAGAAACCTTCGCGACATGCTATCATCTTCATCATTGCCTAAGATTTATCGCCCCAATGCCATCGGATGCCACCCATGTCACAAACCAAGATGTAAGATATGTCCTCATATGTGTACTTCCCAAGAGGTCACCAGCACGTCTTCAAAATTTCGTTTAAAAATTAAAGGCGACTTCGACTGTGACACTAAAAATGTAATCTATATGCTTGAATGTAGGGTATGCAACAAACAGTACATCGGACAAACAGAAGGCCCTTTCCGATTGCGATTTAACAATCATAAGTCTCACGCTAACACGTTGCCGAAACTGCCCATTTCAAAACATGTCAGTCTCCCCGGTCACACTTTTGATAAAATTAAGGTGACTTTACTTGAGTCCGGATTTCGCTCAAATTATGACCGCGAAGCCCGGGAATCCTTTCTGATTCACAAATTCGATACGATTGCATCTGGTCTAAATTAATGCGCTGGCTAACTGAGTTGCTTTGTCTGTTTGAACCATCTAACGTAGCCATAACAAGTGTAGTGTACTTGCGCCAGCGATTGAGCTGTTTCGTCATTTTGTGTTTCTTATTGCTTTTAATTTATCTCTTGATCATGTTATTTTATTACTTATTTGTGCATTTCCATGTGCGTATTTTTCAGTGTCATCAGTTTGTCAAATGTATCAGTGTTTGTTGTGAGCTGCTCATGCGCATTTTCATCGATGACTATACGTTTGTAAATCAATTGTTGTTAATGTATCTTCACTTCGCTTGATATGGGCATGTATATTAACTGCACTGTCGCTACATATTTCATTCTGAGGAAGCTCGGACCCGGAGCGAAACGTCAATAAAATTGCTTCGCATGCAGGTCCGTTTTCTTTTCTGTGTGTGTGTGTATATATATATATATATATATATATATATATATATATATATATATATATATATATATATATATATATATATATATATATATATATATATATATATATATATATATATATATATATATATATATATATATATATATATATATATATGCGTGTTGTTTTCGTGCGTCATGTGTGCGTAAGCAGCGCGCTGCACGTTTCGACCTGCTTGCCATTCGTCGCTTGACATTCTAATTTGTTGCTATCGCATTTATTGCTTCGCCTTGTGGCGAAACTGACTTTTCTTCTTATATATATATATATATATATATATATATATATATATATATATATATAATATAATCCACAAAGAAAAATAGTTCAGAAAAATGTTTCCGACGCGCGGCATCGAACGAGGGACGTCTGGCTTTGCAGCGCTAACCGCTGAGCCACGAAAGCGCACGTCTGTCAACGTTCAAACGGCGAGCTATTTATATACAGCGTATTTTCAGCGTGTTTTCAGCATTGCCAGGGAGATGGCGCAAAGCGCGCACTCGGCGGGGCTTTAGCTCGGCGCCCCGCTCGTCGCGACGCGCGCTCTCAGGCGCTCTTCTCCTGCGCGTGCTTTGCCCCATGTGGTGTAGGCGCCAGTGCGCGCGCGCGCTTATCTCGCGGTGGAGGAGAATAGTACGTCTTGGGCTTTTGCCGGGACGATTTCGTTGTAGTTACCGAGTGCACGAAGGTCACTTCGCTCGCTGCAGTTCCCCCGTTTGAGAAAAGAGCACGCTTTTCAAACACAGCGGAGTAACAACTGTGACACTTGTTTGTTCGCGCTCGTCTGTACCTGTGAATACGTTTCGTGCGTCGTTTTTAAATGCGAAGGCATTTCATAGTAGGGCTATGTCAGGCATCCGGCGTTTTGCAGCGTTGGCGTTGTCCGCGGCAGGTGCTATCTCTCCGCTCTCACTCCCTCTCCCATAGCAACAGCTGCGGGCGCGCGCGCTTATCCTCGCCCCTAGCAACCGGAGCACGTTGGTGCGGGCGGAGTAGCGGAGAGTGAGTGGAGAGGAGGAGCGCGCTCTGACGCGTGAGGGCGCTCGCATCGCGGGAGCTCGGCGGAGCTATAGACCTATTCTATGTTTGTAAACAGGGGTAGGCGCCGTCGACATTATGGGAAAATTATAGCGACGTCCGGCTTGTAAGCTCCACCCACCGTGTCCGGCGGGAAAGCCTGACTCCGTGCCTCCGCGCCGCCATAAGCGCTGGCACAGCAGGTGCAAAAGCTGCCTCCGAGCACCGCGCGTCGGGGCGCCTCTCGCTTGTTTACAAGCGGCGGCTGCAGCCGAGGAAGTTGCAGCGGCTGTAAAGGGGACTCTAATAATAATAATATCTGGGGTTTAACGTCCCAAAACCAAGATATGATTATGAGAGACGCCGTAGTGGAGGGCTCCGGAAATTTCGACCATCTGGTGTTCTTTAACGTGCACTGACATCGCACAGTACACGGGCCTCTACCATTTCGCCTCCATCGAAATGCGACCGCCGCGGCCGGGATCGAACCCGCGACCTTCGGGTCAGCAGCCGAGCACCCTAACCGCTATACCACCGCGGCGGACGTAAAGGGGACTCTGAAATGAACATATGAGCCATGTTGACGTGGAGCTCTAGCTCTGAGAACCTCATCAGAACGTTAGGTATATTCACGGCGCGAATGCGACTCATTTGCGAAATGTCGTCGCCGTTGCGGCAGTCTAGGTCGAACGTGTACGTTTTAATTTGTCAACTGATGCTAGAACGACCCACCCAGTTCAGCGATTTAAGAGGCTCTTAGGTACGATATGCAAATGCACGGAGTAAAATTGCATAGTTACGCGAACCGTTACGGTAAATTCTCGCATATAAGAAATGTGCCGGGAATGTTATTCATGCAAACGAATTGGGTGATCTCGGCGACACTGTCATCCGAGTGACGCTTGCGATAATGCTTCAACTACATGCTATGGATAATGCGGTTACGTACCTGTCAGTTTTGCGGCTCCCTTCGTATAGGCTCTATTCGAGACCGCGAAATGCGTACATCTTGTAAACAGACTCGGCAAGTTTCCCGGTCGGGTGCTGTTTTTCTGTGAATTCCGACAGACGTGAAAACCTCGTGAAGCGCCCCGCAGCCAGAACAGTCCTGCCTGATATACTTGCGTCATCGCAGCCGCATACAATCAGGAAAGGCATAGTCGAAGTCATTCTTTCGTTCGCTGCCGCTTTAAGGCTGGTTCACACCGGCGACCGGTCGCGCGACCAAGTTAGTAGCTTTGCGACTGGTCGCAAACGGTCGCTAACAGTCGCTTTGATCGCAAAGCGACTGCTTTGACTCAGTCGCTCGCTTGCGCGACTTTTCAGTCGCGCGACTGCAGTCGCAACACGGCTAGAATCCAATCAGCGAAGCCCAGAAGTGATGTCAGCTTTTGTTTACACCGGACCCATTGCTTTTTATTTTTTTATTGCGCTCGCCCACTGCCGCCGCGTCATGTCGTCTGCTCGGCGTCCGTCTGCGCGCACGCGAGCGAAAGCAAGCAGACGGCAGCGCCGGAAAGGTCAACATGGCGACACCTGTTTATGCAGTTTCCTTCCGCATCGAACGTATCATGTCGTCGTCCTGCGCTGTGTGGCCCGTAAGTTCGCAACCTACGCATTTATTTACATTATAATTTACGTCCTGAAGCTTCGAGAGCAATGTATTCGTCGGTACTTTGCAGTGTTTCCAAGATTCATTCTCAAATTCTTGGAGACAAGGCTTATCAGGCAGGGCTGAAGAACACGCCTAATCTCAATAAAAAAGACAGAACATACCTGACGCTTTGTCCCCAGCGTGAGATGACACGAAGCGATAGCTGATTTCACCATTTATTTATTGCTGTGAAGACAGTGGGTGAGTAGCGAGCGCGAGTTCGGATCGAAGCGGGCGGTCGCGTCTGCATGAGTGCTGCCATGTTGGCTTCTAGCCTCAGCTACTGTGCGGCCAGTCGCAACGCGACTAACTTGGTCGCGCGACCAGTCGCCGGTGTGAACCAGCCCTTAATGAAACGCAGGAAGAAACATGCTCGATCCGTGACCGAGTGACGCCTTTAGTTCACGCGAGTATAACGAAATCCTTTTGACGCGTCTAAGACTTCTGCAGTTATATCAACAATAGAAACCGCGAAGAATTTTCCGCATATCACAGTGCTGTCCCCAACGATAACGTGCTTTGAGGTAAACGTGCTATGCCTCCACAGAAGGCTTATTACAAAAAATGCGGTGCGGCACATTACAATGACAAACGCTTGACAGAGCTAATCGTTTTTGCTGAGTAAGTCGCTCCAAAACATAACCGATGAACCGGCGTCGAAGACAAGTTCTCGATCGCGTTTTACAGCAGCGGCTAATATCTTGCGACGGTCTTCGTTAACAGAAAACTGAAAAAAAAAAAACAAGACTTATTCCATCTTTCCTGTGCCTTCCCGCGCAAATCACCGTGACAGCTGGTCGTTACACCGTTTCTTCTTCTTTGCACGACGACAAACAGCGCACGCACTAGCGAAAACACAGCAGCAACTACGGTAGGCGCCGCGGCTTTTGCCTACCACGCGAAACTAAACGCCCGACGACAGCGCCACCGCATCTTCGTGACGTATGTCCGGTGGAATAGGTCTATATATGAAAAAAAAAATTAAAAAAAAAATAACAAAAAAGAAAAAAAAAGCAAAAAAAAAAAAAAACAGGCGCTGCGCCGTGCTCCCGACCGGGCTGCAGAAATTAGGCGCCTTTTCCTTCTTCGAACCACAACCACCATATATAAATGGAGTGAAGCGCGCGCGAAATGCATTCGCATTTCTTCACGATTCCCTTCGGGGAGGTGGGGGGCATTTTGTGTGAGCAGCGCGTTAAGTGTCGAGCTGTGAACGTTGTTAGTTCGCTCTCGTCCTGTGCGTGTTGTTTTCGTGCGTCATGTGTGCATGAGCAGCGCGCTGCACGTTTCGACCTGCTTGCCATTCGTCGCTTGACATTCCAATTTGTTGCTATCGCATTCATTGCTTCGCCTTGTGGCGAAACTGACTTTTTTTCTTTTTTTTTTCTGCCGGCGCCGGGTGGGAAGAGCGTCTGCTACTACAATCGAGAAAGCGCCCGTCGTGCGCTATAGAATGATGGTTGTCATTTCACAATCCACGATACAGGTGGTGAAAGTGAAGACGACCATTATAACCAGTTGCGCACAGAGCTTATTTCTTTTATATTAACCTCGAATACCTGGTGCGCTAGAACTAAAGCGCTCAGCGTTTGGCGCGCGCGGCGTTTCATTGTCTTTTTGCGCCGGCGCCGCATCTATGTGGCAGGGAGCTTCACTTGCGACGGTGACGGCGGGATGCGGGCCTAAGGAGCTTGCCTCCTAAAACACTTGGAAGACGCTTGAGCTTCGCTTTCAAGAGTAGAACGCGATATCGTAATTAGACCGTGTTCGTATCGCCTTCCCAATCGCTAGCCTAGCTTCGCTTCTCGGTTAAAACCTCAACCGTGCCGCAAGGAAAGCCAAACTACAGACGCCCTCCGGTTCCGAGGAAGGGGGGGGGGGGGGGCTATGCTTTTGGAAAGCGCTGATTTTTCGCTCACAACCAAAGATGCTGATGCCACCGACGACGACACCGGAACCTCTGCGAAACAAGTTCTTTAACTCTATCGGCTCAAAAAAAAAAAAAAAATGCTCGTATGGGTTCGACGCATCCGAATTTCCTTCCGGTTCAGAGAAATAGGAAACCAAGAACAGTTCGAGAACCGGTTTGGCGTAGTAATCTTCAGCTTGCTCATGGCGTGGCGACAAGTAGGAGAGTGACATCGAATTGTACGCCCGATGCATGCGCGGGGTTTGTCAGACAAAGAAGGAATAGGCTTTTACGCATGCGAGATGCCACATGTGTTGTCTCCCGCAATGACTGAAGCTTTTACAACACGGTCTTGATGAGCGCGGCCTTGGCGGTTCGCGTCGACGATGCATGAGATGAGTCCAAACAGTAGAAAACAGCGCTACAAGACGGGACGAAGAAAGGACACAAACCACGGCGCTGTGTCCTTTCTTCGTCCCGTCTTGTAGCGCTGTTTTCTACTGCAAATCATGAACCAACCAGCCCAAATGCGTACTCTACTGGAGTCCAAACAGTCAGGGCTTGTGAAAACCCAGTGAAGTATTGAGTAACGTCAGTTGAATGTTTATTCCCAGTCTCTATCGGAGCTCAGCAAAAACATGGCAGGAAGACGGACGGACGGAAAAACTTTATTCAAAAAAGCACCTGCAAGGTTGCCGGCCCGGGCTCAGGCCACCCGGGCAATATGTGCGGTGAGGCATAGCCTTTCCACCGCTGTCCGGGCCCGCTGGATTGCCCACAGTTGGTCGCGCAGGTCTGAGCTAGTCAGCGCGCTGAGCCATCGCTCCTCGAGAAAGTCCGGTTCTATATTGTCCTCTCGGTATATTACCGTGACCTGTGTGCATTGCCATAAGATATGTGCCATATCTGCGTGTTTGTGCTGACAGAGCTTACAGCTCGCTTCCGGGTATTGTCTGGGATTTACTCTGTTTAAGTGTACTGGATTTTGGAAGGTTCTGGTTTGCAATCTTCTCCAATCTGTTTCTTGAGATCTGTCTAGCTGTTTGTGTGGTGGGGGGGGACGAGCGTGCGTCCAACGCTGCGTTGCTCGCGCACAGCGCGCATGCTAGCAGCTGAAGGTGGAAGGCTGCCTTGATTCGGTCGGTTTAGCGTCCATTTCGGTTCTTCATTTCATTGCAGTAACAGTTTATTTATGTATTTATTTATTCATTCACTTTTTTAACCGGAAGCCATTGAGTGACAACTTGAAGGCAGCAATATGGCGCCCAAATTCCTGTTGGCCGATATAGCACGTCACGTGCGCGCTTCCACGAAGCTGAGCGATGGAAAGGGAACACTTGCTGGCGTTCTATTCGTTGTTTCAAGAGACACCACACTACCATCGCTATGGCAAGCCTATGATATCCGCGCATTCCTTGAACTCGTGTGGGTGTCGGCTCACTCTAGCTATCCCGGCAACGAGGCTGCCATAGCCCGAGCACTTGTTATCCGCGGAAATGTCGGCCCCAGCCGGGATTTCCCGAGAGAGCGGGCACACACGTTCTCTGAACTCGGCCAGCAAGCACGCCTAGCCCACCGCCTCGAACGCCTCCCCACTCCCAGCAAATAGTCTGGAGGCGACTCCAGATCCAAACTCTTCCCGCCTTTCAGATCTTGTTCCACTCGGGCCCCATTTCTCCGGAGTGCACTCTCTGTGCAGAGTCGCCTGCTACCTTAGACCACGTTCCCTTTGGCTGCCCTTGCTGTAGGTCACGGGTTCGATCCCGGCCGCGGCGGACGCATTTCGACGGAGGCGAAATGCTAGAGGCCCGTGTACTGTGCGATGTCAGTGCACGTTAAAGAACACCAGATGGTCGGAAGTTCCGGAGCCCTCATAATCATGTCGGGGTTCTGGGGCGTAAAACCCCAGATATTATTATTTCTATTATACCCTTTGACTGCCCTGCCGAAGTAAAGCGAGCGAAGAAAAGCTGGAAAAAGAGAAAACCGAAGAGAAACGATCAAGTCTCTTCCTTCGGGCTTGCACCACTAGCGCCTTAATTTATTTTGTTCGCTTGCATCACCTGTTTGGCGAGATTATTTTACTCTTGGCACCTGTTATCGCTTGTCGGCGCAGCCAGTGCAGAAACTTCGGGTTTCGTGACGTCGCAGGTGACGACGACAGAATAGGCCGAACGCTAGCGTGATTGTTCTCCCCTTATTCGGTTAAAGCCTAGATGTAGGCATGTGCGAATATTCGAGCACTTGGAATATTCCTTCGAATATTGCAGTATTCGAATTGGCTTCGAAACGAATTTAAATTATTCTATATTTCCAAGTATTCGAAATGAACGAATAGACATATGTAAAGCGCTTGTAACTTCCTGTAAAGGTGGTTTCACTGCGGTAAAGGAATGCTATACCGCGACTACACCTATTCAGGAAAAATCCGCACTGCCGTGAAGCCCCACGTCAAGGTGACTCCCGCAATGACGACTTCAAGGGTAAATGAACATATTACTCTCGCACCATTTCACCATCTTTCACGTTTAAAAGCTTGTTATACCATCTTATATCGAAGTATGGTAAATTTCAAAACGTAACATATTTCACAGCTTATCACTTGCATTTAACCGAAAGTGTAACCCTGATACTATTCAAAGTTGCTTCCACTTCCCTTTGAACCAAAGAATGACAATTGCTCATGCCTTGTTTCAATTTAAAACAAGAAAAAAATATTGTGCAGGTTAGTTTGGTGATTACAAATATGCTTACATTGGAGCTCGCTTCGAACCTAACATTTACTATTCGCACATGCCTAAGAAGCGGCGCCCACAGCTGTCCCAGCCATAGAGAATTCGCATAGATCGTCATAAAACATTGCGCGGAAAAGTATGGCATGGCTGGAGGGGCGGGAAGCGTAAATTAGCAGAAGTAAGAATAATTGTTATAGGAACCGCAAAAATAGGTACAAGGTAGAAAAACGTACGTAGTTGCTCTTCGTGTTCTCCGCGGAAATTGATTAGTGGTGGACATTTTGACAGCGGGGCGGTATTGGAAATCTGTAGCTTAAGAATTTCAAGTTTTCAAGCAACTTCTTGTTTCCGACACGCGTGTACGTTTAATTTCTGGTCGCTCATTTCGGAGGCAATGCGTTAGCATTGGCTCTCAGATTCGAACAAAGAAAGTGGGAGAAGCTTGCGCTCGCACTGGATTTGGTGATCTTCGAAACACGGGGCCACCTGCGAGCCTCGGCTCGATGCGCGCGCACAGTTTCTACGCTTTGGTTCCCAGGGCTCGAACATCGGCGCCCGCCGCGGGGAGAACACTGGGTTGGAAAGAATCGCTTCAGTAGAACCTCGTTCAAAAAGAAAAGCGCAGCAGAAACGCGTACTATCCGGGAATCCAAATGCAATGAGTAACTCGCGCAGTCTTTCGTGGAAAGGGAGGCACTGATGGACGCACGCATCCGGGCATTTTACCATTGCATCAAGCTTTAGGCTCCTGGTTCACTCGATTACGGCGAGCACATGCCGTCACGACGCTCGCAGCGCCTGGAGCGGAAAACGCACAGGCTGCTTAAACATTTAAAGTGCAGGTAGATCGTGTAAAAAACACATACTCTGACAACCAATCTCACGGGTCTCATCATTTATTAACCCTTTCGTGACCGTTGACAAGTATAGTCGTTACGAGATTTTCTAACAAAATAACCGTTGACGACTGCACTCAAACAACGGTCGCACGTGGAACCAATGACCAGTGATGTTCCGTCCTGGACAGAAGAATTCCCTTTCCGAGGCCCGAAAATTCCCTATTTCCGGCATTTTTCCCCGCATACATCGCCAAAAATCCCCGCATATTTCCCTGCACAAAAAAAAGCTTTTATATATATATATATATATATATATATATATATATATATATATATAATGTGAAGAAATGAAAGTGGACGAAAAGATAACTTGCCACCGGCAGGAATCCGAACCTGCGACCTTCGAATAACGCGTCCGATGCTCTACCACTGAGCTACGGTGGCGGTCATCTCCCCGTCCACTTTATGGGGTATATATGTGTACTTAAACGTGGGAGCGTCAGTCAGCGCCGCCTGTTGCCATTACGGCGAGTGTAGAACACACTTTTTTTTGCCTGTAGGCGTCACGTAGTACGTGATCTTATTACGAGAGGGCAGCTGACTAGTAATCCCTCGCATACCACCTGAAGGCATCAAGTCTGCCAGAACGAGACCCTCGTTATGAATGAAGGAAGGAATTGTAAACTTAAGGGCTCGCTGACTGACGCTCCCACGTTTAAGTACACATATATACCCCATAAAGTGGACGGGGAGATGACCGCCACCGTAGCTCAGTGGTAGAGCATCGGACGCGTTATTCGAAGGTCGCAGGTTCGGATCCTGCCGGTGGCAAGTTATCTTTTCGTCCACTTTCATTTCTTCACATTTACATTACAATTACTTCTAATAGCTTCCCCTATACTTTCCTTGGCATCTTTGTCTGTTAGTTCTCATTAATACTATGTTTAACAAAGCAAACGAGCCCTTAAGTTTACAATTCCTTCCTTTATATATATATATATATATATATATATATATATATATATATATTGTTCGACGTGATTCAGGCTCTTCCCATCGCTTTCTCTTTCCTGCCCAACTCAAAGCATGGCCTCTGAGATCGGCTTTTATTTCTACGAAGGAGCTACCTTGGAGCTCGCTTTAAGCGGTATGCGATGCGGAAGGAATGCTGTACATGCTCATGCACACGCTGCATAACAAAAAAAAGTTTATTATTGTTTTTTTTTTTGTTACTAAGTGACGTGGCGTACACTGTCGTCCTTTATGAAAGGGAACACGCGAACGCATGTCGTGCGCTCTGCGGAGGCTGCCTACAGCGCCATCAACCGACAACTGAAGAAAGCATGTCCGCTTTTGGCGTCATCTGTTCGCAAAGAAAATAACAAGTGATAGCCGTTGAACAAGCGCTGCTAGATTACGCCCCCCGCTTTGGTCTCGCATCGGACGATGCCGCCAAAAGCGGACGCGCTTTCTTCAGCTGTCGGTTCATGGTGCTGTAGGCAGCTGCCGCTGAGCGCAGGCCACGCACTCGCGTGTTCCCTTTCATAAAGGACGACAGTGTACATTAATGTGCCTAGCAGACGCTCTGTATCTATATGCACCACATTTTGTACAAAAAGCACGTCAACTTTTCAATAATGGTGACTAAATATTGTGAAATGAAACAAGCTTTTGTGGTGGTATTTAACGTTTTATTGGCTTGATTAGGAACGGTTCTGCAAACTACTGTAAAGAAAAAAATAAATAAATGTGAAGTGACTAGAATATATATTGACTGGGAAACCTTTCAATTGACCGCAGAACTTTTGTGTACCTCGAACTGAAAAAAAGCAAGGTATTTAAAATATATAAAGCTAGGATCACAGCACAATGACTAGAACATGTCAGCCCTCTTGGGCAAACCGAACCGACATCTTCGGCGGCTTGTTCATCTTCTGCTTTAGTTCACTCGAGTGTTCTGCTGTGTGTGAAGATTGATGTGTTTGGGCGTCACCTTGAAGCTGTTACAGCAGATCCCTTTTGAGTGGAATCTTGAACGCGTCACCATCGTGGCGTTCAGTGTGTCACTGCCTAACCTATTGCGCTTCCGTGTTTTGACGTCGCTCACCCACGAGAAAATGCGCTCTGCGTCTGCGTTTGCATGTGGGATAGATAAAGTTTAGCGAGCTTCGCCACAGCGCTGATTTGTGGCTCGCCTTGGGAATCTTTAATTTCCCCGATCTCCTTGCACATGGCATCAATACTCATTGCGCGAAGAGACGCTTTTTCAAGATGGGCGGGCTTTGAGCACGGGCTTAAACTTTCGCCGGGCAGCTGAATCGCTGGCCACACAAACCAGCAGTCAGTCAAATCAATGTCATCAATGTTTCTGCGTTGAATTATCCCAAGAAAGACTATGGTCTTTAAAAACGAACCTTAGAGGCTGTGGTTTGGCGCGCTACATGCGCCAGAAACGATTGCGACATGCGAAAGCCTCATGTCCACAGTCTTTTGATCGTTATAAAAAAAATAAATTTCGCCGCCCCTCAAAATTCCCTGCAATATCGCGAAGATTCCCTTTTTCCCTTTCGTCCAAAATGACTGTCGAAAATTCCCTGAAAAAAGGGAAAATTCCCTGCACGGAACATCACTGCCAATGACGACTACATAGAGTTAATATAACAGACTCTAGAGGAAAAGCTGGGCCACTAAAGCTATAACCATGGAGGAAGGAATACTCAGGAGAGGCCCTATCGTATCCCAATGCATTGCGAGAAGTGTGGCGGAAGTGACGTCAGATTTATGGGGCAAACAAACCGATATGGGGCAAACAAAACAGCAGACGCCCCAAGGCGTGCTCTCCACGCTGGTTTGTTTCCGCGCAGATTTTTTCGTTCCGACGTAAACTTAGCACGTTTTGTGCGGTTTGCATGCAGTAAAACGTTGCAAGCACACGTTTACCAGGCTGTTCGGGTGTGGAAAGCCCGAGCGCTGCGTGCTGAAATGCTTCGAGGAGCGTTTTTGTGCTACAGTACAGAAACTACCGGTACGTGCCGTAATCCAAAACATTCAGCCCCTGCATCGTTCTGTTCGAACTCACCTGGCAGTGACTTACGCGTTCTGC
Organism: Rhipicephalus appendiculatus; assembly: GCA_030522465.1. Taxonomy (NCBI): domain Eukaryota; kingdom Metazoa; phylum Arthropoda; class Arachnida; order Ixodida; family Ixodidae; genus Rhipicephalus; species Rhipicephalus appendiculatus. The sequence goes on along the minus strand of JALIZH010029701.1, from coordinate 18,015 downwards.
TGGGCGTTAGGCCTTTCTTCCTATTCGGCGCAACGCCAACTTATAGTTTGACGAAACTTTACGTCGAAAAAAGGACACCGCCGTGGCCGTATTCTATACGCAATCGTACACGCAAAGTTTGTAATTCCACTGCGCACACAACTACTACCATGCAGCGCGCAAACACTGCGAAATATATACACCACGTAGTCCGATAACGACAGCAAAAGTTTATTGCCCTTCCGTATGAACGACACAGCCTCTGAACACGCGGTACGATGCCTACGGCGTGTGTTATGTACGGTGCGCCAGACACCAAAAACAGAAGTTCACGTGTGTTCTGAGTTGACCCAATACGTAAGAACCAACAGAGCGCACATATGAGAGCTTCGCATGCAAGTACCATGCATTATTGATCAGCAATGAATTCGCGATCGTACGTACACATGAAAAGTGACACTCGGTGCTTTCCGCAGTGCACGCGATTTGCACGTAGCTTTCCTAAAAACAAACACAAAAGGAGCAGCACGAGTAAATCCACTGCGCCGCTTGCAGGGCGAAAAAAAAAAAAATTGGCCGCGTATCTGCGTGCTTCGCTGCAAATGTCGTCGAAAGACGATAGTCTTGTGCCGACTGCACTGCATGAGCGGCATGAGTACCACAATTTAATAGCTGGGCTAGCCACTGGGCTCGTTTTTCGGACGTTTTCCGGGCACGCTTAGACGGACGCCGGCGTTTCTCCGCTGAAATTTGGTCGTCGGTCTTTTCTCTGCGTTCTCTGATCATGTCTTGTAGAGTGGGTCGTATTTCATCAAGCGGCCATATATGTTTTGCCTTGCCTGAGACAGCGCTCTTCTACGATGAATCAGCCGCATCTGGCTGGCATTGATGGATGGATGGATGGATGCTATGAGCGTCCCCTTTATAACGGGGCGGTGACATGTCTGCCACCAGGCTCGAAAAAAAACTTTCTTTTTATGGTGGCCTAATGCCTCATCTACATTGATTAAATTGTTAAGGCGTTTATTTGCCGGAACTGAGAGAAACTGCGGAATGGCGACAGCCACGGCCAGGCACGAACTCTGAGCGCGAGCGGCGTCCTTCTTTGGAGATGACCCACTATAAGGCGCTCGAGAGTGCAACCCATTACTCAGTTCCAAGGCTTCGCTACAATTACCCCGGGTACGAAAAGGGAGCCGCCGGGCGACCTAACAGCTTGTCACAATGAGCGGGTCATAATAGGCCTTCAGACGGTCCACGTTGACAATGTCGCGCCCTCGACGGCGCATGTCCGAAGATTGTTCGATGGGTTCGATCAGGTAGTTGACCGGAGATGTGCGCTCGATGACACGGTAGGGGCCTTCGTATTTCGGCAGTAGTTTTGAAGAGAGGCCAGCTGCGGAGGCAGGGACCGAGAGCCATACGAGCGCTCCAGGGAGGAACGTGGGCTCAGTAGTGGCGGAGCCATCACGAATACTCTTCTGCCGCTCTTGGTCATTCGTCGTAAAGGTCTTGGCAAGCTCGCGACACTCTTCAGCAAGCCTGGCTGTGTCAGAAATTGGGACACACTCAGATGGGTCCGGCGTGTACGGGAGTATCGTGTCGATGGTGTGCGACGGGTGCCGTCCGTATAGTAAGAAGAAGGGCGAAAAACCAGTAGTGCTCTGAGGGGCGGTGTTGTAAGCGTAGGTGACGAAGGGCAGTATAGCATCCCAATTCGTGTGGTCGGCGGCGACGTACATTGAAAGCATGTCGCCGAGGGTGCGGTTAAAGCGTTCGGTGAGGTCATTCGTCTGCGGGTGGTAAGCAGTAGTTTTGCGGTGGACAGAATGGCACTCCGTGAGGATGGCTTCGACGACTTCCGACAGGAAGACACGGCCTCGATCGCTGAGAAGCTCCTGGGGTGGACCGTGACGCAGTATGAATCGGTGCAGCAGGAAGGAGGCAACATCGCGCGCAGTAGCCGCAGGGAGGGCGGCGGTTTCGGCGTATCGCGTTAGATGGTCTACGGCGACGATGACCCAGCGGTTACCAGCCGATGTCAGAGGGAGTGGTCCATACAAATCGATACCCACGCGCCCAAACGGACGGTCAGGGCAAGGTAACGGTTGTAGACCAGCTGGAGACATGTGCGTTGACGGTTTGCGGCGTTGGCAATCGAGGCACGAGCGAACGAACTTCTGCACGTAGCGGTACATCCCTCGCCAGAAGTAGCGTTGTCGAATGCGGTGGTATGTTTTGGTTACCCCAGAGTGCGCGCATTGCGGATCCGAGTGGAAGGACTCACATATTTCCGACCGCAAACTGCGGGGTATCACGAGTAGCCACTGCCGGCCGTCGGCGTTGTAATTGCGTCGGTGCAGGAGGCCGTCACGTATGGCGAAATGGTGAGCTTGGCGACGCAAGGCGCGAGTGGATTGTGTTGCCGACGGATCAGAGAGCAAGTCGATCAGCTGGGCGATCCAATTGTCCTTGCGCTGTTCGGTAGCGATGATGTGAACATCGATGACAGAAACGGCAATGGAAGATACTGAGCAGGGGACATTGTCGTCAGGCAGTGGGGAGCGCGAGAGGGCGTCGGCGTCAGCATGCTGACGTCCGTTGCGGTATAGCACGCGGATGTCGTAGTCTTGCAGGCGAAGAGCCCAGCGGGCGAGACGGCCTGAGGGATCCTTCAACGACGACAGCCAGCAGAGTGCATGATGGTCGGTGACGACGTCAAATGGGCGACCATACAAATAAGGTCGAAACTTTGTAAGGGCCCAGACGATCGCCAGGCACTCTTTTTCCGTGACGGTGTAATTTGTCTCGGCTCTCGTGAGCGTACGGCTTGCGTATGCCACGACATATTCGGGGAATCCGGGTTTGCGCTGCGCCAGGACAGCGCCGAGGCCTACGCCGCTGGCGTCTGTGTGCACCTCCGTGGGGGGCCGTAGGGTCGTAGTGGCGTAGTATGGGAGGAGACGTCAACAAATGGCGGAGCTTGGCGAACGCGTCGTCGCACTCGGATGACCACGAATCAAGGGGCCCGTTACTTCCAAGGAGCTTCGTCAGTGGTGATATGATCGTGGCAAAGTTTCGTATGAATCGTCGAAAGTACGAACACAGGCCTACGAAACTGCGCAGTTCTTTGACGGACGCAGGTTTGGGAAATTCGGCCACGGCCCGAAGCTTGGCCGGATCGGGAAGGATTCCGTCCTTGGACACGACGTAGCCTAGGATGGTGAGTTGCCGCGCTGCAAATCGGCACTTCTTCAGATTTAGTTGGAGACCGGCGTCACTCAAGCGCGTCAAAACATGCCGCAGGCGCTGAAGATGCGTGGAGAAGTCCGGAGCGAAAACGACGACGTCGTCGAGGTAGCACAGGCACGTGTGCCATTTCAGGTTGCGCAGAACGGTATCCATCATGCGCTCAAAGGTGGCGGGCGCATTGCACAGCCCAAACGGCATGACGTTGAATTCGTACAAGCCGTCGGGCGTGACAAAGGCGGTCTTCGGTCGAGCGTCTTGAGCCATAGGTACTTGCCAGTACCCTGAGCGCAAATCGAGAGATGAAAAGAATTCTGCTCCTTGCAGGCTGTCAATCGCGTCGTCTATTCGCGGTAGTGGATACACGTCCTTACGAGTGATCTTGTTGAGGCGTCGGTAGTCCACACAGAACCGCACAGAACCGTCCTTCTTCGCAACGAGAACAACAGGAGACGCCCATGGGCTGTCCGAGGGCCGAATTACGTCGCGTCGGAGCATGTCTTCTACTTGCTCATTAATTACCCGACGTTCGGCAGGCGACACGCGATATGGACGTTGCCGTAACGGTGGCTGGGCGCCAGTGTCGATGCGATGTGTAACAGCGGACGTGCGACCAAGAGAAGTTTGCCCGACATCGAAAGAAGAACGAAATTCTTGCAGCAGGCCCAGAAGCTGGGAACGCTGGACCGACGTAAGGTTATCAGCAATGGAGGGACCAAATACGTCAGCAGGTGACGGATCAGACGCGGAAATAGCACTGACGGTACGAGAACTGGGACAGTGCGAGTCATCGGGTACGTCCAGGACTTGTGCTTCGTCGACGGGTTCCACTCTGCCGAGACATTCCCCCTCGAACCAACGTAACCATGTACGGGAATGGGTTGGTCACAAAAATAGCGGTGTTGCCCTGAGTTACTTGCACGGTCGCGAAAGGTACTAGCAACCCTTTCCTACTGCAACCACGGTCAGATGGCGAAAGGAGTGCAATTGTGTCGGAGAGACCGGCGCAGTACACTGACACAGCCGTTGACGAGCTTGGAGGTACTGTCGTATCGTCTTTGACGAGGATCTTTCTCAGTGCCGAGGGACTGTCTACTGGCGTCAAATGTGAGAACGGCGAGAGTTCGATTTCGGCAGAGGCACAATGAATGACGGCGTCGTGGCGGGAGAGAAAATCCCATCCCAGGATGACGTCGTGAGAGCATGCAGTAATGATGATGAACTCGACGACATACAGAACTTCCTGAATGACGACGCGAGCAGTGCACACTGCTGTAGGGTGAATACTCTGCGAACTAGCGGTACGGAGGGACATCCCAGAAAGTGGCGTCGTCACTTTTCGGAGTAAGCGGCAAAGTTTTGCGTCCATAACGGATACGGCAGCTCCAGTATCGATAAGGGCAGATGAGCGAACACCGTCCACAAACACGTCAATGACATTCCATGGATTTCTCTGAGGGCTTTCACAGTTCGATAGCGTCGCAGCCCTTGCCTCGTGGACTGCGACGACTAGATTCCTGCTCTTGAGCGGCCGAACTTGGCCGCATGGGTGACAGGGATCGACGTCGTGGAGACGTGGACCTACGAGGAGATGAAGCTGGGCGAGACGTCGGTGGCATAGACGGGGGTGAGTCGTGAAAGGGACGGCTCAGCTGGCCAGCGGCAGGTGACGGGACAGGAGGCGGTTGCACCCGAAAGCAATAACGCGCAACGTGACCGGCGTAACCGCATGCAAAGCAGATGGGCCGGTTGTCGGGTGTGCGCCATTGGTTCGCCGGGGTAGGTCGCGCCCATGTCGCAAGACCTGACGGACGGAACTGCGGCTGGAATGGCTGGATGGTGGGCTGAAGTCGAGGCCTAGGGACGACGTCAGCATACGTAGCCGGCATACCCGCTTCGGTGGATGGAGGTCGAGCGGCGGCTTCGGCGTAAGTAAGAGGTGCGGCCGCCGGAAGTACTTGAGGCGGCCTGGCGACAACTTGAGCGTAACTCTGGGGCGCAGGAGCCGGAGATTGCTGGTGGTACGCTGGCATGACCTCCGAAATTTCTTGCTCGATCGCTCGGCGGAGGGGAGGAAGAAGGGTGGTCGCCGATTGTTGAACGGCTGGCGGGTGGGCAAAGGCCAGGAGAGAGAACTGCCGTGCGATTTCTTCACGGATGAAGGACTTGAGCTCTGTCAGCAACGCCGTCTGGTCAGAGGTGGCCACCAATCCAGCAAGCTCTGCACCTCGTGAAGGGGAGCGACGGGTCATCGAACGCTGCCGGCGGAGCTCCTCGTAGCTCTGGCACAGCGTGATGACCTCAGCCACTGTGGCAGGGGTTCTTGGCGAGCAGCATGGTGAAGGCATCTTCGTCAATACCTTTCATAACGTTGCGGATCTTCTCAGGCTCAGACATGGTTCCGTTGGCTTTTTTACACAAGTCGAGGACATCTTCGATATAGCTGGTGAATGATTCACCGGCCTGCTGAGCACGTTCGCGTAGGCGCTGTTCGGCTTTCAGCTTGCGAACGGCAGGGCGGCCGAAAACGTTGATGACGGCGGTCTTGAAATCGGACCAAGTCGCAAAATCAGACGCGTGGTTGTTATACCACAAACTTGCTACTCCCGCAAGGTAGAATACCAAGTTTGTCAACTTTCCGTCGTCGTCCCATTTGTTGGGGATGCTCACGCGCTCGTAAAGTGCCAGCCAGTCCTCCACATCGGTGCTATCGGCGCCAGTGAAGATCGGCGGATCGCGGATGCGTGGGACACCGGGACAAGTGGGCGGCATGGGGGGAGGCGTTTACTGAGAAGCGTCTTGGGGCATGGTAGATGTCAGGGTACGAGATCGAAGCTCCACAGGCATCGAATGGGAGCAGAGCACTCTCCACCAATTGTTAAGGCGTTTATTTGCCGGAACTGAGAGAAACTGCGGAATGGCGACAGCCACGGCCAGGCACGAACTCTGAGCGCGAGCGGCGTCCTTCTTTGGAGATGACCCACTATAAGGCGCTCGAGAGTGCAACCCATTACTCAGTTCCAAGGCTTCGCTACAAAATCTATGTTATTACAGCAAAGAAAAATATAAGTTCACGGTCCATCTCTCTGCTTCTTAAGGCAGAATGACCTTATTTTCCCCCTTCTTCATTTTTGTCCTTTATCTCTACTTTTCTGCCACCAATACTCTAACCGTCTCTTACTTATTTCTATCGCGGACGTGTTCAGCTTTCCATTGTTGTCCCTAAAACCCAAGGCTTCATGTAGACTCGTGTCCACACGTATATCTGGGTGGATATCGCCACATTCAATCAGTACATGTTCCATCGTTTCCTTAGTTCCCCCCACAGCATGTACATTGTTCTTCTTCGTTACAGAATCTCGCTTTATAGCTACGCGTTCTAAGGCAACCCGACCTTGCCTCAAACAGTAAAGCGCTTCCCCTTGAATTATCATAAAACCTCTCCCTCCTTATTTCGTTTTTTCCGTTTCGGTAGTCACTGAGAGCCGGCTTATTTTCCATCGCTGTCATCCAATAAGTCCTCTCCGCCTCTCTGACTTTTCGCTTAATGCTCCTTGTTGCCATGTCGCCCACACTGCTAGCCGTATATTTACTGGTGAGCCTCCTAGTTCTTTTTCTCCACTGCGTGTCGACGCTTTTTTCTATACAAATACCTGAAAACCTTCCCTGCCCATCTACTCTCCTTCATTTTCCGCAGCCTCTCTTCAAATCTAATTTTGCTCTGAGCTTCCCTCACTTCAAAACCTGTCCATCCCATATCACCCTTTACAGCCTCATTTGTCGTCTTCCCGTGAGCGCCCAACGCGAGGCGTCCCACAGTCCTTTGATTTACATCCATTCCAGATTGCACCTCTGACTTCATGCACACCACTGAGTTCCCAAATGTAAGCCCCGGAACCATCACACCCTTCCACAGCCCTCGAAGCACCTCGTACCTATTGTATCCCCATAACGCTCTGTGCTTCATGATTGCAGCATTCCTCTTTCCCTTTATTACCGATGCTTTCTCTTGTACCTCCATATATCTATCCCCCCTCATTTACCCACACTCCGAGGTACTTGTACTCGCTTACCCTCGGTATTTCTTGGCCCTGTATTAAGACCGCATGGTCTTCGTGATCACTGAATACCATCAATCCACATTTTGTTGCAATAAAACCTAGTCCTAGAGCCTCGCCCTCCCTTCCGCATATATCTGCCAGCCGCTGTATATCATCTTGACTGTCCGCAAATAAGACAATATCGTCAGCATAAAATAGACCTGGAAGCTTCTGCTCAACCATCGCGCCTGCATGTTTTTGTGACAGATTAAATCCAATGTTGCTACCTTCTAGCGCTTTTTCCATCCTCACCATGTACAGCATGAATAACAGCGGGGACAAAGGACATCCCTGTCTCAGCCCCTTGCTAATGTCAACGCTGTCCTTGCTGCTTATTCCTTCCCATTCTACACAAACTGTATTTTCTCGGTATATCTCCCTCAAAAGCTGTATACAGTCGTCACCTATGCCCACTTCCTTCAATATATCCCACAAAATTTCCTGATTAACGTTGTCATATGCCCCGGTGATGTCTAGATAAGCTACGTATAAGGGCCTGTTTTCTATTTTTGATATTTCTATACACTGTGTAAGAACAAACAGGTTATCGTCTAACCGCCTGTCGATTCGGAATCCATTCTGGAGTTCTCCCAAAATATCATTTTGCTCTACCCACGTTTCTATTTTTAATTTTACTGCCTGCATCGCCAACCGGTATAGCACCGATGTAATAGTTAGCGGTCTATACGAGCGAATGTTATCCTTTTCTCCCCTGCCTTTATAGATTAAGTTCATTCTACTTTTTCGCCAACTGTCTGGTATTTCCCTCTCCTGTAAGCACTTTTCTACGGCTTTCAGCAGTGCTTCTTTAGTGCTCTGTCCTAGTTCGTTAATTAGGCTGACGGGAACCCCATCTAAGCCCGGAGTAGTGCGCTTAGGAATTTTTCCATTGATAAAACAGAAGAGGACGCCATCTACAGCGCTACCGGGGAACATCGGCTTGTGTTGAACTATGCTGCTGCCAGGTGGCAGCACCACACCGTCGAAGTTAGGGTTCCTCGATGCGCGCGCCCCCCTTGGAGGGTGGAGCCATTCTTTGAAGGGGTGAATGCCGCCTTCCGATCGGCGCGTGCGTCTAAATGTCGTACAGAGTCCGTACCTAGAGAGAGAATCTCTAGGGATTTTTCGATCTAGGGACTTGCGATGGTGGTGCCGTCGGTGCCGTCACTTCGTAGCGGAGGTTTTTCTGCTTCGCCGGCCGGTGTGTTTTCTCGAGCTAGCGCCCTGCTGGAGCGATTTTCAGCGTTCATCTCTTGTCTCTGCTTCGACGACGATGGACGATGACCGCGAGTCCTGCAGCTTTCGTTTCGGCAGCGTAGTACGCGATCCGGTGTCCCGTAGCGACTTCGTCGTGACTGCCTCAGAGAACATCTATGACTGCCTTTGCTTGATCGGTGTGGATAGGGTTACGTCCAGGCTAACTGTTGCCACCGCTGTCGTTACGTCCAGACCTTACTAGCGCCTTTCCTTACCTGCGGTCACTATAGGCTACTGCTCACTGTAAGGCCAGTTTTACTAGCGCCTTTCCTTACCTGCCGTCAGTATAGGCTACTGCTCACTATAAGGCCAGTTTTACTAGCGCCTTTCCTTACCTGCCGTCACTATAGGCTACTGCTCACTATAAGGCCAGTTTTACTAGCGCCTTTCCTTACCTGCCGTCAGTATAGGTTACTGCTCACTATAAGGCCAGTCAAATATTTTGCCAGCGTTTGCTCAAGTGGTTTGTGTCATTACAACGAAAGAGTGGCAGCGACGTGGGTTGGGCGCCCGCCGCTGTCACGAAGGCGATTTCCCTAAAGAAAAAAAAATATATATTAGCGGCGCCCGTGGAGCATTAATGCTATACTATTAGAACAATACTTCAAAAAAGAAAAGTTCAAAAAAAAAAAAAAAAAAAAAACTTCGTCGCGATTTGAACCACCGACCTTTCTGCTCCGAGCACGGCACGTTAGCCCGCTACGCCACTAAAGCTGATCGGTTAGGTAGAGTAAACAGGCGAAATGGCTACGCACACCGACTGGCGAAGCGGCGTCGTTCCAAAAAGCTCCGCTACGAAGTGACGGCACCACCATCGCAAGTCCCTAGATCGAAAAATCCCTAGAGATTCTCTCTCTAGGTACGGACTCTGTACGACATTTAGACGCTCGCCCGATCGACGGCCGCCATTCGGCTCCCCCCGCCTCGTCGCGGCTGTTTGAGTGAGACAGGTGCGCGGCGTTTTCTCGGACAAAATGCCTGGGTGTTGCGTGCCACAGCGCACAAACCACTCGCGAAATGGCTATAAGACGTTCAGATTTCCGAAAGATGCGAAAAAGGCGACTCCTGTGGCTGGTGAAGATCAAGCGCGACAAGTGGCAACCCACGGACTGTTCGTGTTTGTGCAGGCTAAGTTATGCCATTTCAACATCTGGAGAGTTATAACTCGCCGCGCTTACTCTGGCCTTCTCGCTCGACGTAACCACGCAACTCGCCGCAACGTATACGTTGCCGAAAGAATACTTTCGGGGCACTCACTGTTTCGGGGCACTCATTGTAGGTCTAGAAACGACGCCTTGGCGTTTCAACTGGTTCCCGGACGCGTATTGCCGAACGGTGACGGTGCATGTGCGTGTGTGTGTTTGCGTGTATGTGTGTGTTTGTGCGCATGTACGCATGATTGTGAGTGCGTGTGTACGCGTGCGTGTGTGTACGTGTGTGCGCATGCATGTCGGTGAGTCTGTGTATGCGTGCGTGTGTGTGCTTGCGTGCATGCGTGTGTACTTATGTGCGTGCGTGTGTCTGTGTGTGTGCGTGTGAGTGCGAGACTGTGTGTGTGTGTGCCTATGTGCGCATGCGTGTGTGCATATCTGCGTGCCTGTGTGTGTGTACGTGCGCGTGTATACCTATACGTGTGTCTGTGTGTGCGCATGTGTGCGTGTACGTGCTGTGTATGTGTGCGTGCGTGTGTATGTGCATGTACGTGAGTGTTTGTGCGTGTGCGCATGTACGCATGATTGAGCGTGCATGCGTGTGTGTACTTATGTGTGCGCGTGTTTGTGTGTGTGTGCGTGTGTCTGTGTGTGTGCGTGTGAGTGCGAGCCTGTGTGTGTGTGCCTATGTGCGCATGCATGTGTGCATATCTGCGTGCCTGTGTGTGTTTGTGCGTGCGTGGGTGTGTATACGTGTGTGTCTGTCTGTGCGCATGCGTGTACGTGCGTGTGTGTGTACGTGCGTGTACGTGAGTGTTTGTGCGTGTGCGCATGTACGCATGATTGAGCGTGCATGTGTGTGTGCGTGCGAGCATGTGCGCATGCGTGTGTGTTTATACGCATGTGCGTGTACGTGTGTTTGTGCGCATGTACGCATGGTTGTGCGTGCGTGTGTCCGCGTGTGCACGCACGCGCGTGTGTACGTGCGCATGCATCTCGCTGAGTGTGTGTATGCGTGCGTGTACGTGTGTGTGCTTGCGTGCATGCGTGTGCGTGCGTGTGCGCATGTTTGTGTGTGCGTGCGTGTCTGAACCTGTACGTGCGTGTGTGCACGCACACGCATGCGTGTGTCTGTGTGTGTATGTATGCGTGTACGTGTGAGTGCGAGCCTGTGTGTGTGCGTATGTGCGCATGCGTGTGTGCATATCTGCGTGTCTGTGTGTGTACGTGCGTGCGTATACGTATACGTGTGTGTGTGCGCGCGTGTGTACGTGAGTGTTTGTGCGTGTGCGCATGTACGCATGATTGAGCGTGCATGTGTGTATGTGCGTGCGAGCATGTGCGCATGCGTGTGTGTGCGCGTGCGTGTGCGTGTTTACGCGTGCGTGTGTGCGCGCGTGCGTATACGTGTGTGCATGATTTAATGCCATAAATTTCATAATTTAATGCCATAAAAGCCGTATGTAGAGCCCCAAATAGTATGGATATGTATTCAACAATTTTTTGCCCATCTGCTATTTACAGTAAGGTAAAAGAGATGAAAACAAAATTCAGATTACTGTGCGTTGCAGAATGCGGTCCGTAAATGGGGTAGCTGATGAATAATTCGAAAACAAGATCTGAAAATATGGTGTGCAATCACAGTTTTTCTCTTTTCTCGTGACATCACGTGATTTTTTTTTTTCTGTTTTCAACCAGCAGGCAAACTGTTTTTACACTTTTGAGGAAGGCACAAAACACACAGACACAATGAAAGGCCATGGGACTTGGGTGCGTGTGTTTCGCATCTTTAACCAATATAAATAGTTACCGACTAGCCCAAGAAAATGCTAACTGAAGGTGTTAACGCGGCTGGCGTGGACGGTAGTTTTCTGCTGCGAGCAACTCCAGCTGCTAATGTCGCTATAAAAATAAAGATTAGAGAATAGAAATCTGAGACCTTCACACTCCCGATGCGAAAACTTTGTATTTTTGTCATGTTGTTTGAGTACCACTCGTTTTGACACAGCGAACTCTGCATGCAGCCGCGCGACGCCCGTTAGCTGCCTATCGTGGCTATAGGCTTCCAGCGCTGGAGTTTGTGTTGACACGTAGCGCCGCCCTGGCGGCCCTGTTGCAATACGGGTAGTAGGACGGCGATCAGTACCGCGGTCGACTGCGGGGATCGGCGCCCAAAAAAAACGCTGGGACCGAAGGTACTGTTGCGTGTACAAGCGCCACACAGAAGAATGATGCCACCCAAACATAATCTTTTAATCATTCCCGTCGAGGCCGTACGAGAAAGAGTGGCGGCAACGCTGGATCTGTAAAACACAACAAAACTTTTACTTAGCAAGCACGTAACAGCTGAGGTATGTAGAATTGCTTTGAGAATCGCGCATTTCATTTCAATAAATTGCCACGTACATAGTTCTAAACATGCAAGCAAGAAGAATATACTGAAAAAATCGCGTGGGCAAAGCAATTCACTTTTCGCGCACAGAGTATCTTATAAACACATGGCTCGGATACATCTTATGCCTACCTCCAAAAAGTTCCTCAACGGGCTCCTTTACTGACGTGTCAGGTTTAGATGACGGCCGACCCCAAGCTTGTAATCATTCTGTTGACGACGGCGAGTCGGCATCGTTTACCCAAAGTACGACCGCTGCAACGTGTGTGCACTCACGCCGGCCTTGCAAGCGCAGGTTGACGCGGACACCTCGCGCTTCGCTGTCATCTACAAAGAAAGTGAAATGAAGATTGATTAGGAGGATACTGTTCAAAACACCGCAAATAAAATCGCGAAACAAAACGGCTTCTTACCTGCGCGTTAACACGCTACGAGAGCTGTAACTATACTGGTTGTGTAAGACTGATCTGCTTTTAGTACTCATAGACTGTTCGTAACACCGCAAAGAAATGCGCGATACGAAAGGGACTCTCACCTGTGAGTTGACGAACTACAAAAACTTTAACTACCGATTATGCACGAGTGTTCTGCTCTAAGCACTGTTCAAAACATCGAAAACAAAAGCGCGAAAAGAAACGGCAGCTCACCTGCGTGTTAACACGACACGAAAGCTGTAGCTGCCGATAACATAAGTGATATATTCGCTCAAATGAGCTGCCACTTCGCCGAACGGATCCTCAGTTATGTTGAGATAATCATCATTTAAAGCGGCAACATGACGTGCAGACAGCCGAATGGGTCGAGCTTTTGCATGCGCAATTCCAACAAACACCTGTACTTTCCCGTCGTACGATGCTTGTTCGACTTGCGAGTGGCATTTGGCTGAAGTTTTGGAATGTGAGTTGATACCATGACACAGTTTCCTCGAGAGAGTAAACATAGTTTACCGTGCAGAGCTTGCGTCCTTTCGGCAGCGCACTGTCGAGAAAGCACCCTTCCGCGAACACGACACTGCCGAAGCCGTACTGCAAGAAAACCCGTGGCATCACTGCTCGTTCGCTCTCCAGTCGCAGCTCCCGATCTGTTGCCTTCGACAATGCGCATAGACTCGGAGGTTCTGTGCTGTAAATTTCGCAGAAAAAACGCACACGGCACAAAAGCAGACACAGCCGATAACATGTCGCGCAACGTTCCGTACTCCGTATGCGCTTAAACGTGGCCCAGAAGCCCTGTCCTACTAGGGCTTTTTCAGCCAACTCGTTTGGGGGGCGCCACGTGTGCATTTTCGACGCGCCATCTGGGCAGGGCTGGTTTTGGCGGACGCCGTAGCAGACGACGCTGTTGTCTCCACCCTCCACGGCGGCGGAGGGGAGCGCGCGCATCGAGGAACCCTAGTCGAAGTTAAATCACAGGGCGGAGACTTGTTTTGTTCACAGCGGCGCATTTCCAGCGCCGCGTAATAAACACTAGGATCTTTATAATTACGTATCTATAGATTTTGTTTTAAAGGAACACTGTGAATAGTACTAAGGTATTGATGTTGTGCCTCAGCTGTGCGTAATATTTGATTTTTAATTGCCCACGCTCACCCGTATGAACACTTGCCCTTCGTTCAAGATTGGAGGTCGTAAGGCAGGGGGTTAAACTTTGGCCAGCTAGCTGAATCGTGCGACGTGCCGACAAACAGAGGAACAGACAGACAGACCAAAATTTCTCCGTTTAGGTATCCCAAGAAAGACTATCGTCTTTAAAAAAAAAGGCTGCAAATGCTCCGCGACTCGCCAACTCGGTCGGTGCGCGCATGCGCTTGCAAACGACGCGCCGGAAATCACAGAATGCTTAGCTGCTCCTTCGCTAGGAGGCGATGCGGGCGTTTGCGAGGTGGAGGCTTCACGAGTGTGACGTCAGGGCCTCTCCTTAGTATTCCTTCCTTCTATGGCTATAACCACGCGAGCGGCGACATCTTGGAACGTTGTCACAGTTGCCATTACAGTAATTTACAGAAGCGCTAAATATGGCTTTTAAAAACACTCAAATTCTCGCAATAAAAATAGTAAACAAGTGTGTTTACGTATTATAAACGAACGGAAATTGTTTAATGTTCATATCAACTACTTTTAGGAAAGATACAACAGCCATTTATGCAATTTACTGCACGCGGAAAGGAGCGTTTGCAGGTTTGTTTACTAGATGGCGCCACCATCCTTGTATCGTGCCAACATTTCTGAGCGTTGCCGCGCAGCGTGCGGCCGATTGCGCCGGCTTGCTTGCGTGCGTGTGTTTTGTTGCCACGAGCTAAAAGCTCGACTTTATGTGACAGTCTCTTAACTGCGATACAATAGAGAGCCACGAAACAAGCAAAAATGCCAGGGGTTATTGCAGCATGCAGTGGCGACTGTGAGTGAACGTCACCCGAAAGCCGAGTATCGTTCCATCATGGCGGCTCCCGAGCGGTTATAGGTTTTAATGCATGGGCCCTATGGGGAGCTTTTCCTCTAGAGTGAGTATATTAACTCTATGGACGACTATATTCGTTGTAGTTGTGTTTTTCGATGCGAGATGGCCCCACTTGTCCATGGTTTTTTTTCAGTAGAGTTTATTCCTCCTCCTCCCGTGTCTCGCCTGCCATTGCATTGCCACGTCTGATAACGCGCATGCCGTATCTCTTTACGCAATTAGAAAACAAAAGAAACGTTATATGATTGAAATAATTGTAACGTTTTATTTAAAAAAAAACAGCTCCACAAAGTAAGCGAAAAAAAAATTTGGTCGCGAAAGGGCTAAAAAGAGAGTGAAGACCTCGGTGATACGATCACGGCTCGCACGAAGTTCGGAGTGATTACGAATTATGCGGGGGTCCCGGCCTACGCTCATTAGCCTCTAATGTAATGGAGTTCGGTTGATGCGAACCGTTTATCGCCCCGCGACGTTTGATTCGAACTTCCGCGACCGTGCAGGTTCGAACAGGTGCTGCCTGCGCTGCCGCGAAGGACACGGTCAGTCACGCGCGGCTGGGAATACCCAAGCGTGGACATTCGCACCGCGCTGCCAGTTTGTCAGGATCAGCCATAAGCAGCGCATGGTATCCTCCGAGATTGTGCGCGCGAATCTTGGAGGCCATAATGCGCCTTACCCCCCGTATTCAGAAACCCTACTTGACTTGAACATGACTTTCCACCGCCTCAAGTGAGCGCGTTTGAAACGTGTCTGTGCTGCCTTGGCACCGCCTAAAGACACGCGTTCGAAACGAGTTTGAGCTGCATCGAAGGCGGGTGGCAAGTCAAGTTCAAGTCAAGTTCAACTCAAGGAGCGTTTGTGAATACGGGGGATGCCGTTAGCGTCGCGTTTTTTTTAACACGGCGCGTCGACGTGCGCTGCTGTGCTCTAGGCATCGATGTTGCACTGTGTTCACACCTGCCTGCAATTGCCTTGCAATCAGACGCCCTGTGAAAGGCAGACGAGGACTGAAAGAGGAAGGGGACGGTCTTGGAGAAGGAGCTAGGCCTCGCAACGGCAACGTGCACGATTGTTGGGAACGCACACACCTGCCAGCTCTCCGATTTGCACGGTATACTCAAAATTTCAGCAAACCTCCCGATAGTGCGGGCACAGCTGTAGAACTCCCGAAAAACATCCCCCCACACCACCGCGATAAGAAAATAACAGCAAAGGACAGTCCTTCTAAAATTTACTGGCCTTCATCTACCAAGTGCAAAGCGCTCCTTCGGTCACTTCCGCTGCATTACTTTGATGTCATGCAGAAAAGCATAACTAAGATTAGAAAGGGGCTACTAATTGTCTCGGGTCAACAGGGCTTGTTGCTGAGCTAGTTGGTTCATACTTCAGGAAAAAACAGTTACGGCGCAAAGCGTAGGGGGGACGAAGTGAAGAAACGAATTGACATACACGGGCGCCAACTTCCAACTATTTATTCTCAGAAACCACGCCGATTTATAAATGCTGTCAAACAGGGTAATCTCGCTGCAAAGATAGACACATGGCAACACAAGCAAATCATCATGAGCCACTAAACCAGAGTCTAGGCATGCGCCAGAAACCACACTGAACCGAACTGTAAAAACATGTCAGTGCACATAACAAGTGTCAACCCTATTCAGAGCAAAATCGGCAGCGCACAATCTAAACCTAACATCAATACAGGCTATCTTTAAAAAAATGTCACTTCCTCCTCGCTCAGATCTAGTGATGGGGCACTGACGCACTGGCTACCTGCCCTTTTAATCAAGTATGCCTCAATTGTCTCCCTTTCTGAGCGGTTGTTTGCCCTCCTGAGAAACGTAGTTTGGCTGAAGAGTCTCGGGTCGCAACGCATCTGGTTCCGCGCACGCGCCCTACACATCGTTCCCGTCTAGAAACTTCACTGGCAGTCGTTCAGAGCTGTTCATGACGTTGCTGCGACCCTGAGAAACAATAAGTGAAAATGTACGCCAGCTTTTTTTTGTTGCGTACTGATTTCCCATGTTTTCTCGTTATACGAATTTCGGATGATACGAACATTTTATTGCGATAGCAATTATATGGACACTCTCGGCTGCTTTTTGCCGTCAGCGTACCCGTCGCCGTCATGTCCCGTATGTGCATATGTATGTATGTGTATCTCTGCGTATATATATAAAATCTCCAAAGAAAAATAATTCAGAAAAATATTTTCCGACGCGCGGAATCGAAGCGACCTCACGCTCCGCAGCGCGCGGCGTTAAGCGCTGAGCCACGAAAGCGCACGTCCTTCTTCATAGTAACGGCGAGATATTTATATACACCATTTACCGCTGGCGATACGCCGATCTCGGGGGGGTATTCAATATCAGCGTGTTCTTAGCATTACCAGCGACATAGGCGGAGAGTTTTCATTTTGCCGGAGGGGGGCGGGGCCCGGCTTGCTCTCCTTGTACATTGTTCTCCCTGTCGCTTCATATATATATCGAGAGAGAGAGCATGTCCGCCTTCTAAATTAAAGACTTTAATACCACCTTATTCTCTTTGGCGCCTACACCGCAATATCAGTATGAATATCTCTTGTGATGACTCCCGATTTATTTTTCAACTTACACAAAGACATCGACCCTCCTCGCAACGCTTGGCTCAAAGCGAAAAATGCCGTATAGGCTGCTACTCGGTGACTGCATCCCGTGAAATCGATTCCCACAACGAGTGGGACCCGCCTATTTTCTTTATTGACATGCATTACTTTGTTAAAACATGCACCAGACATAAGACAGTGGCCTAATGCTGGTACAGGATGCTTTAATCTTCAATTTGTGATGGCCAAAAATAATTCTCAGGTGGTAGAAAATACAATTTTCTACCACTATAGAACACTAAGAGGTCGCCTCATTTGTTTGTTAACACAACATATTCCGCACATACAAATCTCTTTACGGGGAATTATTCACTGAGTGTTTCACTTGTAAAAGCCTGAAATGAAAAAGCGGGTATAAAGAGCCCCCCTCTCAAATAGATAGCTGCCAGACAGGAGGCCAAACGCTCGTTGTCAATGGACGGGGACCTGAGCCACGCTCTTAAAAAATATCCCGGGCAGGCGCCGGGGGGGGGGGGGGGCTCTGCCCCCCCGTGAGGCCGTCCGGGGGGGGGGCCGAGCCCCCCCCCGTACTCTCCGCCTATGACCAGCGAGATGGCTGTACTTTGCCCTACGGTGCGTGGTAGCCCGCGCGCGCTTATCTCGCGGTGGGGGGGGGGGGGGGAGGGGGGGGGGGCTTGTACGTCTTGGGCTTTTAGTTACAGAGCGCACGAAGGTCACTTTGCTCGCTGCCGAGTCCCCGTTTGCGAAAAGAGCGCGCTGTGAAGTAACAACTGTGACACTATTTAGTTCGCGCTCATCCTGTGTATACCTGGGCGTATACGTTTC